>JAJIBD010030847.1:0-16070 GCA_021461705.1 Cryptotis parvus
ATGGTTGGATTTGTCATATAATGGTCCATCTCCATCCTGTCGTCCCACTAGTGGACATTAACCACTTAACAACTGTTCCTAGTTCCTCCACCCCAGACCCCCCCTCCCCCTCCTCTCCGTCTCCTCCATCTTCTCCTCCCTCATTTCCTCCCTCCCTTCTTTTGGGCCTTACAGTTTGCAATACAGATACTGAAGGCTATCAAGATATATCCCAGCAACTCAGTTCCTGTCCAAAATAAGAGCATTTCCCAACTATAACTTTGCCCATACTGATCCATCCTTGCTTCTTTTCCCTCTCCATGGTGAAAGTAATAGCCATTTATTTTCTTTATGTTTGAATTAAAACTGCAGCCTCTAGCAATTTCAATTTCACCTTAAAATATTTCTACTAATCATGAAATTGCAATCTAATTCTGATTGAACTACTTTGCTAAGATATCCAAACAGCATATCACTGTCACTGTCCACCTGTCTTCCCGTTCATCATCGATTTGCTTAGGGGCCAGGCACCAAGTAACATCTCCACCTGACCTGCATCTCATGCAAGTAGAGGCAAGGAGGCTCCTGCATAAGGACATCAAAAGAGCCTCAAACCATTCCATCAGGTCATATTGGACCAGGTCTATAATTGATACTGGTATTTGGCATATCAAATACGACATAGGTAGCGCACTACTATTTCATAATGAACACAAGTATCCCTGTTTTCCACTTCACTGCACAATTTAATTTTTTAATTAAAAATTCCGATAAAATCCCTAAAAGAAAACAAAGTCAACCTCATGTAATGTCCAGTAAGAAAGGCAGAAAATATCTGCACTGCCATTAACACAATAAATATAAGTTTAAATATACTGCATTAGTTCACTGATGTTCCATAAGAAATATTTACACCTGAAACAATGACTAAAATAGCCCTTTTAAATACTATGCACATTCTGACCTTGGTTCAATCCCCAGCACCATTGGAAACAGCAGTGATCCCTGAAACTTGAGCCAGAAGTAAGCCCTAAGTAATCTAGGTATGGCTCCCAAAACAAAAACAACTAATTCTTATTTTGGTTGAGGATTGCTTCTCTGGAAAACCTGCACACTTGTTTGCTCTTATTGTTTCCCGAAAAAGTAATCTTCTCTGGCCTGGCTTTTGCAAAGAAACCCCACTCCTGTTACTTAAGGTTGCTCATTTTACTTTGGGAACCAAAAAAAAATCAAGATGGGGAGGAGAGGCACAAAGCGCTTGGTTGATGTCCAGTTCATGCTCCCATGTGCAAGACTAAGAAATGTGGACGTAGTTCAAGCACTCTAAAAATATGAGTCAGGGCCGGAAACAATAATCCAGTAGGTAGGGCATTTGCCTTGCCTTGGCAGACCCGAGTTGCTCACGGGGATGTCCACATAAGGTCCCTGAGCGCGCCAGGATAATTTTTATCAAAGCCAGGAAGTAACCCTAAGCATTGCCAAGTGTAGGCCAAAAGAAAAAGGAGATTTCCCTCAATATTACAATCTCTACTAATTTTTTAAAAACTGGTAGTGTACTTTTTTAATTACCCAGTATAATCTAAATACACTATTTTACATACTGCATTTGAATAAAAGTTCCACATGTACACAGGCTGTCCTATCTACATGTAAACTTTAATGGATTATTTGTAAGGGAAAAACATATTAGATATCACTAAATACATAAGATAATTTTTTATAAACTTGGTCAAATACAGTGCAACAAATGCAGCTGTGAGATTTTTATTCACTGTAGCATGTCTGACATTTAAAACAATAACATTCTTTAATCTTCATCTGCAATCTTCATTCTTCATCTACAATCACACAAGATTGAAGACAGTATCTTATATGCAATCCTCACAGATAAATACTCAACTTAGGTAAACAATATTCCCTGATCACTCCAGCAAAAGTGTTGTCAAGTATGTAAGAAACCTTAGGTCTTATATAACTTTGCAAAGAACCACCCTCCCTACCCCTTCACCACTAAACTATCCAGCCCTTTCTCAGGTGCAAAACTGTATAAGAAACCTAAAGTGGTTTCTAGAAAACGAAATACTTTCAATTCACTAACTTGTTTTTCTGGCAGAATATTGTGAAAAAGAATTTACTAGGCAGTACACTCTCAGATGTACACTGTTACTAGAATTTGTAGATATACTAGCAATAATTGCATACCTACCTTCTTGTGTAAGAGGTTTACAAGGAAACTAATATTTAGTGAAAGTTAAGTTTCTGAAGTCTCACAATTCTACAGTCATCATCCAATATATCAATATGAAACATTGAAGGAAACTGAGGTCTGGAAAAAATTCACTCATTTGGCCAATTGGTAGTAGCAGAGCTGGACCCTGAACGAGCCTGATTACAAGGAACATGATTTCTATCTGAAGTAGCATAGTATTGGAGACATATAGTCTGATAGAGAAAAGAATTATCAGAGAGAGAAGACAATTATCTGAAAATATTAGGGGAGAGGGCAAACATGGCTCCAGTCCTACATGCACGAAAGAAACAAATCAAAACTTAGTGTATTTTCCTATCAATGCCTGTAAATTTACCTCTAAACATCCCGACCAAATGTTTACGAAATAAGTACAAAACACAATGATTGCTAACCTGGCCTTTAAAGTTAATTATATTTATGGTTTTAAAATTTTCTCTCTAACTCTTAAACAAATGAAACTTGCTGTTAAAAGTAATAAATACATTTTGAAGTAGAGAGATGCTCTACATAAGGCTGACACATATTTTCGTTACCTAAAATCAAGTATTATGTATTAAAATTATTAATGTGCATATTAAGCATTAATTGTGATAATTGAGTAAAAATTGAAGATTCTTCATATGCTGAATCACACGCTTTCCAAAATAAAATTATACAGGTACATGTGTGACTAGTCTGAATTGTGGACTACGGAAAAGGCATTTTCAGCACTCTGGAAGTCTGCACTGTCTTATTTTAATAAAATAGCTGCTGATCTATGTTAAAACCTTTATAAAGTCTAAAAAGATCTTTGCTCAAGAAATCTTATAAGCAAAAGCTGCAAACCTTGGGGCCAGAGCAATAGCCCAGCGAGTAGGGCGTTGCCTTGCACGCAGAAAGCCGGCACTACCGGCCTGGGTTCAAACCCCAGTATCCCCATATGATCTCTCGAGCACTGCTTGAAATATTACTGAGTGCAGAGCCAGGAGAAACCCTGAGCATTTGCCAGGTATGACCAAGAGGCAAAGAAAAAAAAACCTTGGCTTAAGAGCAGGGATGTAGTTCAAGAAATTAGAAAAGGCTTGCAGCATGTATGTCTTGATGCGAGGTTCGGAGTAACCACCGCCCTGCCTTCCGGCCAACCAGCCCCACAGCCAACACTGTTAAAGACAGCCCTGGTGGCCCTCAAACACCAAGGAATTGGTTCCAGGACCCACAGCACTTCCACAGACATGGCCCTCACAAAATTTAAACTTTTTTTCCCAATCTACTTAAATGTATCATAAAAATACAAAACTTTTCTTAGTTCCAAGTGCAATTAATTCTGTTTTTGTTTGTGAGGATGGGGAGAACAAATGATACACACTGCTGCCACCACTGGTGCTCAGAGACGGCACCTAAACACCATGACTGCTTGTATGGTATAGGAGTAAGGGACTGGACCTGGCATGTGAAACATTAATCCACTGTTTTTATGAAAACAGGCCAGCCTGTAATAGTACAGCAGCAGGTAGGGAGTTTGCCTTGCAGCCCCAAGTTTGGTAATCCCGGCATCCCATATGGTCCCTGAACACTTCTAAGAGTAATTCCTGCTTACAGAGGCAGGAGTAAACCAGAACACATTGCAGAGTGTGACCCAAAAGGCAAAAAAAGACTTGTTTTACTAGAAAAAAGCCACACAGACATTAACATAAAATAAAACATACCATGAAATGATGTGTCTCCCAGTTTTTTTTTTTTTTTTTCAGAGGGTTACACCAAGCACGATCTCCAGATTCTGAAACTTTCTTTATCAGAAGTACTCATGGCTGTTCTTGGGGACCACCATGAGACTCTAGGAATGAACCCCAGTCGGCTGAGAGTGCAAGGCAAACACCCTACCCACTGTGCTATGGCTCAGTGCCATCATTGATCACTTAGATCCATACCCATTATATTTTAGATTTGCTCACGAGAGTGAGCGCCAGTAACATTTACAGTAACATAACAGTAACATAATGAGTGCCAGTATGTATCCAGTTCAAAAAAAGCATTTTATACACCTATTAACTAACGCAAATATTATCTATGACTTTAAGTGGAAAAAAAGTTTTGAACTTTAAATACGTGCAAATGCACAAAATCCTAACCCTAACACTTGAAAACCACTTTCATGAAAATGAACTTTATTTTCTTTTCTTTTTGCTTTTTTGAGGTCCCATGGCAATGCTCAGGGAGTTTCTCCTGGCTCTGCACTCAGGAATTACTACTGGCGGTGCTCGAGAGGACCGCCATGGGATGCGGGGATCAAATTGGTGGCATAGGCGGCGTGATCTGCAAGGCTTGGGCTTTCCACAATAAGCCACAGGCCTAGCCGCTCTGACTGAACTTAGTTAACTAAGAAAAATAACTTAAATGAATACCTGAGCAAAAGAGGAGCAGAAAAAGGAAATTTAACTCTGGCATCCCTGCACTAACCATGAAATACTGCATTTAATTTCATATTCTTTAAAAAAAAATTTTTAAAGAGGCAGGCCCAGTCATATTACGCAGGAGGGTGGCAGTGGGATACAGTCTTTTTTTGCAAATAAGACAATCATAGTTTCAATCCCTGGTACCCAATGTGATCCCCCAAACCACCATAGGTGATCCTGAGTACAGGGCCAGGAATAAGCCTAGGTTTGACCCAAAAAATCAAACATATAAAAGGGCTTAGAGAAATTTATTTTAAAGCACCTTTATGTAACTCTGATATAAAATAACATTCATATATCTGCATTACTTTGTTTGCATTAAAATAGAAATGTAAAACTCCCAAATTTTGAAGCTTCCTTGTAAGAGTCTATCATATGAATTATTCTCAAAGCACAAGAGGCATGCCAAAATAACGGCATTTCTTTTTTAGTTTCCTTCTGTTTACTTATAAATTGACTAATCTTTCACAGTTGTATTATGTTATTTATTGACTGTCGTAAACACAAGCTACTCTAACTTTTATATAATAACCAATTCATACGACACTGAAAAAAACAGCGACCTACTAAATTTTCTAAGTGACTTAAATTCTAATCCTCACTGATAAAATAGATTCTATTACATTCATTGACACATTTTGCTGGAAAAAAGGAACCAAGATATTTTGCTTTTTGTATTAAAATTTTAGTTGAGCATAGGCATTTCTATTTGGATTTGATGAAGAGTCAAAAAGTACAAAGGAACATAAATGTCCCTTGCCTTTGTAGAACTCAAGGAACAATTGTTGTTTACAAGTCCACTTTGAAAGTACCAAATACTTTTCTGTCGGTTAAATGACAAAAAAAAAAATTCAGCTAATCTAATCAAATAATCTAATCAAAATGAGATGTCAGCTTCCTTTCCTCAACGGTGAAACACTCTGAATAACAAAGCCAGCATTTCTGAGGATCACTTATACAACCTAACTTCACCGACAAGATATTTAATGTCGTATATGTAAATCAATAATAGAATTTTAAAAATAAATTCCTTAATGTGTGTCAAGAGGAAAACATTTCAGCTATGAGGCAAGTATGGTGATTTGGGAATAGAGCTTTTAATACTCACCTCTGTCAGAAGGAGGAGTTTAGACTCAGGACAAACCACATGCTCACCAGCTGAATTAAGAGCAATTATAGAAATCATATGACAGAATGACCATGTCTGAGATTTGCTACAAAGTAACCTAGTTAGGAAGGGTCCAGAGTGTCACTGCTGACTGGTTGATGCATATGAAGAAGGCAGTAGCATTTTTGGGTGAGTTGCGAGTATGCAAAAAGCTTTCCATGCTACATCCTCTATTGAGCATTACCTGCAACCATGCCTGGTGCCTTCCACAGAAATGTTTCAAGCTTTCTTTCAAAGTAGAAGCGTCTTACAACAGCCCTCTGGCATATCTGCTTAGCCAAAACATGCGAGAAAAGAACTGTGCCGATTTTAAAAAAAATCCATTGTTAAAACTCCAAATTCTGTTTCGCAGCTGAAGTATGCAATGGCTATCAAACTTAATATGAAATGCAAAAAGCAGAAACTTATTTTTATGAATAGGGCTGTAGCTCCAAAGGAAATTTTAAGTTATCAAACCTTCAAGATTCTGCTTTCTAAGAACTGCTATTAATTGAGTGCCTAACCTGCACCAACCATACATCAGCAATCTAACCCCAAAACCTCGCATTCCAGAGGAAGAAACGCCCAGGTCAGGCAGCCAGAGTCCCACCTGGTGCTGAAGGCCCCGTCTGCCCACAACAACGCGCCTCCAGGTTTCGCAACAAACCAAACCAAGTCCAGTCGGGACAGAGTAGTGGGCACTTGGCACCTACCAAGCCAGTTCTGAACCCCTTTAAGCCCACCGATCTAAACCACAGGAACAACCCCCTGTGTGAGGAGGCAGGTCCTAAGGCCGAGGTCACTAAGGCCGTGGTGTCCACATGAGGGCCCCTAGGCAGGGTCACTCGCTCTACAGTAAACCACTGCCAGGCCTGGGGGTCCCCAACAGGCCTTCTGGGGAGGGAGAACCTGGGAACGTGGCAGGGGGCCAGGGTGAGAGAGCTGAACCACCCCGAAGTCGAGGATTTGCCCCTCAATCACTTTTTTTAAGTACATAAGCACCAGCCCCTTAGCGTAGACCACTCTGCGGCAGGGACCGCCAGATAGGCACCTGACCTCAGGAGTTTCATTTCCTTCTGGAGAAACGGAAAAATAACAAAGGACAACGTCCATCTCTGCTCCGAGAATGTGGACTAAGAGCTGTGGCTCTGGGCGGATGAGCCAGGGCCGTCACCCCATACTGTGGAGGCAGACCACCCTGGCCGTTTTTTCACGCCAAGAACCGGACCCCAGGCCCCAGCCTGCAAGCCGCCACCACGTCGAAATACCAGATCCCGGTTCTCGAAGAAACGCTCCTCTGATCTTTGGGGGGCTAAGGAGGACGCAGAGGGCCACCAGGCAATGACATACGCACCACGCCGCGCCTGCCCACCACCCTCTGGGCCCCAGAAACTCGCTGCTTCCTCACTCTCCTAAAAGTCTAGAAATGCCGGCTTTACAAGGTCTTTCCTCGCGGCTGGGGATGGGGTCGGGGCGTTTCTCCCGGGCCTTCTCGGGCGTCAGCGGAGTGGAGTGGGGTGGGGGTCGCAGTTCCCGCCCGGCCCCGCCGCCCTTTTCCGGTCCGAGACCGCGACGCCGATCCACCCGGAGACCAGGACACCGGCGCGACCCGTCAAGAAGGCCGCCGCGGCCGCCTTTGTATTCGGAGCCCCCGCCGCGCGGCCTGCGGCCAGGGACGCGCCACGTCGGGGGCTCGGGGGCGGCGGCCGAGGGAGCAAAGGCCCACCCGGCAGGAGCGTGGGGGGCGCGGTCCGCCCGTCGGGCCGAGGAAGGCGGGGAGAGAGGCGGGCCGGGGCACACACCCTTCCCCGCCCGGCCCAGGGGCTCGCCAGGCGCGGCGCTGAACTCCAGGGGTCCCCGTCAAGGCAGCGCCCACGCCCACTCTGGGCTCGCCGCGGCAAAACAGGGCTGGGGCCGCGGCGCCTCCCGCCCGCCAGCGGCCCCCGGCTCGCCACGCCGTCCCCACAACCGCGGCCTCAGAGAGCTCGGCCGCCGGACCCGCCAGAGGCCCTGGAATTTACCTGGGGGTTGCTGGTGGCTGGGCAGCTTTCCGGGCGGGAGGAGACGTCAGGGCGAGGAAGAGGAAGTGCTGGGCGCCGCCGAGACGGAACGGAGACTCGGCAAAGGCCCCAGCACGCAGCAGCGGCCTGGCCGACGAGGTGCAGACGCGCGGAGCGCATGAAGCATTTGCGGCAGCGTTTGCTCACAGCTCCTCAGGGGTGTCTACCTGGGTGGAGTCAGATGGCGCTCCTGGGGTTTCCTGTCACCCTCACCAATGGGCCGGACCCCCTTCAGAAGGAGGAGGTGCGCGCGCAGCTAATGAACCGAGAACCATGGCGAGGCTAGCCCCTGTGGCCGCCCTTCCCTGGGTTTCCTCTCCCGGGTGGGCGCGTTGCCGTCGAGTCCCCGCCTCCCCGGGCCTCGGTACGGCACAGGCGGAGCAGCGCGCCTGGCGCAGTCGCCTACCCTCCCCTCCTGGAGATTACTGCAGGTCTAGGTAGACCTCATAAGGGAGATGTCTGAGTCCTGGAGGACTCGGGAGGTGGCTCTGGGGTTTCTTCCTATTTTGATGCCAGCACTTACAACTTTTGGAGGATTCAGCATACAACGCCGCCTATAATAAGCATTAACTGCATTGACTCAGCTTTAGTTATTGAGCTCTTTGTATCTAAGTATAAAGGCAGTTCCGTCCAAGCATCCAGGCCGCATAAACCATAACTTGGTCGGCAAGGCTGAGGCCAGAGCGAGTCACTTTGGCATCTGAGATCAGTAAATCAGCAAGAAGTGACAGTTTATTCCCTACCATCCCTTGCTTGCTTTTCTTTTTGCTTTTTAGGGTCACACCGGCAGCGTGCTCAGGAGTTGCTCCTGGCTCTGCACTCAGGAATTACCTCCTGGCGGTGCTTGGGGACCCCACGGGATGCGAGGATCGGGCAGGCCAGCACAGGCCAGCCGCATTGCAAGAGCAGGCGCCCTACCGCTGGGCTATCGCTACGGCCCCTATGTCCCTTTTCACCTGTCCCTTTTAACACTCTTTTGGAGGAGGTGCGTTTAGCAAGAAAGATGAAATTATGGCCTTACTTCTTAATGTGCGGAATTAAAACTCTTGAGTGGACTTTTCATCGACCCAGACTGATAAAGAAGCAAATAGCTGACTTTTGGAGTTCTGGACACTTTGTGTTTATTGCACATATGAATTGTATGCACAATTCGTACTCAACAATTAACATTGATAGAAATAACTTTATTAAATTACAAAACTCTTCCTCAACCTGAAAACTCATTTTCAGGGGAGATACCATATAAGGGCTGTGATATTCTTACTTTTATACAATATAGCAGTGTGCCTCAGCATAATGAGTGTGGCTAAAAATGCTTCCTAACCACAAAAGTAAAAATCAAAAAATTAACTTCCTAGGCGCTTTTGTGGACCTGAAAGCATTTGGCACCCTAAGTTAGGAGACAACATTGTGTCTCAACAACCTAATCTCTACACACACACACACACACACACACCTGCCTTTATCTTCAAAGGGCTAAACTTTCTCATCGCTTTCAAGACATTTCATTAGCTGGTTTATGCCATGGGAGAGTGAGATTTCATTAGAAGACATGCGTTATAATTTAAAATCTCTTATTTTCTATGAAAGACCTGTAACGAGTCCAGAAAGGCTGTGAGTCAGTGTCCTGTAATTAACACTACACCCTTGGGCATACCATTTTGATTGCTCAGATCTTTATGCAAAATAATAATCAATATCTCTATGCACGGGTTCTTTAGAAAAACAGATGGATGATGTAGCCCAAAATATTTGGCTTTGCATAAAATTTTATTGCCGAATGAAATGCTTGATACATAACAAACATGGTAATGTTGAAATCTAGCCTAAAGAAATCTACCTACACTTATTTCCCTATGTTCTTTTAATTCTGAGTAAATACAGTTGATTTGTAGTCACAGTTTAACACATCTCTAAAGTAAAGAAACATGCCCACACTGTGTTTTCAAAATGAGGGCTGTGAATCAACTGCAATTCGTGCCCACCTATTAACTTTTAAGCTATTTAAAAGTAAGATAAGTATATTCTCTGTTATTCTGAGTAGTTCCATAAGACCACGCCATTATCTATTCATATCACTTCATGAGAATGAAAAACTGTCATACAAGATCCAAAAGAGTTATATATAGATGAAAATCAGCAGTGTTGATTTTCAGTCACCATGGCTACCATTCTCGTGCTGTTCTGCGCGCAACCCTCTTATTACTTCTGGCGGCAATGTCCATCCTAATTCGCATGGCTTAAGTCTGTGCTGAAGTCATTTATACTTTGATGAGACATTGATGAGACAGCATATTTCTGTGAGAATGCAGAGATCCTGTGTTCCATGAGCAATTTTTAAAAAATATATTGAGCAGTAAAGTCGAGTTCTCTGGGGCCTTAGGCACTGGAGCAGGACCACTTGCCTTGCATGACTGACCTGGGTTCAATCCCTGGTACCTATACTTGGTCCTACCTAGGCACCTCCAGGAGTGAGTCCCTGAGCACCAGAATGATAAAAATAAATAAATAAACCCAAAAAGTGCAAGAAGAGTTGTTTCTTTATAACAAGTCCAGAGTTTCTCAAAGATCAAGAGTATAAGGGAAGTTTAACTTTAAGGAGGGTGGCTTTGGATATCAAAAGAGCAATCCTTGAGGATTTCTAGTTAACCTCTTTTGCATGGTGAGAATGGGGGTGAGAGACTTCAGGGCCACACCAGGCAGTGCTCAGGGTTATTACCTGTTTGAGGATCATTACAATGGTGCTCAGGAACTCTAAAAATGATACCAGAGATCGAGCAAGTTGGTATCACTTACAAGAGGCCCAGCACCTGGCCTGTTATACTGTCTCTCTGCTTCACAGAGGCTTTAGTTAAGCCGGCTAGTTAAAGATTTTTGTATTTTAAAAGAAAAAAAAATCTGTGCACTAGCCTGCATTTTACGCCATCCGGACGCTGGGAAACTGCCTCATGACCAGAGTAACAGAGCCGGGGCCAGCTTATCTGAAGTCTGGCGGCTGGGGAGAGGCTGGAACTGCTGCGCCCATTGCCCAGCTAACTATAGAACCCGAGGAGAAAGATGAGTTTTGAGTGGGCCGTCGCCTCTAGAGGTCCCGGAAGCAGCCGGACGAGACTTTGCGCCCATCCACACACAACCACCATTTTCGCTATCGGACTGCAGAAGCTTTGCCTCATGACTAGATGCTGGAAATAAAAACCAGTTTATTCCCGAGCCAGAATTCTTGACGCCCAAGCGACACAGCAGTCACATAAAATAGTGAAACAGTAGTGTCTTTTAATACACTGCATTCCCACGAAGAGCAGAAGAGAAGTTTGTTGGGAAGGAAGGAAGTATAAAGAGAGGAAAGAAATGACACCCTGAACCACGCCCAAATGGTTGAGGGGTGTGGGAGGAGGGAGGGTGGGACGTGGTAGTAGAGAGATGGTTTGGGTGGAGGATACGTGTTCGAACACTGCAGAACCAAAGCTGCATGAGCATCTTTCAATTGTATATCTAAAATGAATTGTAATAATATTTCTGAGGGAAAATAGCCAAAGAATACAATTAAAAAAATAAATAAATAAAAAGAAAAAAATCTTATACAAAGAAAAATCTGCTCCTCGAGATATTTGCGAGTGGCTGTGGTGCCTGGTGCATTGGCAAGTAACTTGAACCGAGGAACAGGCTTGTAGCCTCCCAGGGCTGCTGCGTGGGCCCTGGATCGTTGATGGTCTTGCATAGAGCGCTGGGCCTGAGTAGAACAGAATCATGCAGAGCCTGGGAAGCTACACATGGTGTATTAGATATGTACAAAACAGTAACCGTGATGTACCTCGACATTCCCAAAGGAAAAAAGAGAAAAGAGATCCCATTTTGGACACTCTCTAGAGAATGAATAAATAGCCTCCTTTTGGGGTTCTGAACAAGCTGAAAAACATGCATATTTTCTCACATTTAATTCCTACAATATCTCTATAAAGTCCATACAAAAAAGAAGCGGGGACTTCCGCCAGTCACCCTCATTACTGGCGGAAGCCAGGTTGGAAAAGAAGCTTTTAGACAAGTAACTAATAGTGTATGTTAATGCAGGGAGAATGGGTGGAGTCGAAGAGATGTACCCAGAGCCAGAGGTCCTTTGTCCACTTGCCTTTCTTTGATTGATCTTGAAGACATTCCATGCCGCTCTCTTCCTACCTGCACAGCTCAGGTTTTAGGTTGTTCATCATGTTGACTTCTCAACCTAGTACATCACTATTGCATTCAGAAATGTTTGTTTCAGTAGAGTGATTAGGGCCTCTGGAACTAAAATCCATGTTGAACATTATTTTGTTGAATTTCGGCTGTGGGCCTATCTTCCACATTCTCGATCAAAGTCAGCCCGCTTTTGTGCACCGCCAGGCTAATGTTTGGAGTATTAGAACGATGTCCTCAGTGAAGTGGAAGTAGTGTAGTTGCCGACCATCTATCTTCTCTCCCATTCCTTCCCATTTCTAATTGTTATATGATCTGCCAGGGTGGCGGCCGAAGAGTTTCAGCGAAATGTTATCCTGCGGAGCCCCGCTTTTGACATCAATGATCACTTCCTTGTAGAATGGTGAAAGATCTGGTGGTGAATCCACAGCTAGAGCTCACAAGGGATCTTCATGTATGGGGTTTGAATGCCCTGTTTGGCTACCGAGCTTGATAACTGCTTCAGTCTCAACAGAGTCCAAGAAACTTTCTTTTAATCACTGAGCGTGAAACAGAGGCGGCATGCGGAGCTCCCTGCAAGCCTCAATGAGCTTGGTTGCTGTGTGGATATGGTCCATTGTGCTGGTAATCTTTTGGGAAGCCAGCTTGCTCACATAGTTTGTCCTTCATCTGTGTTCTGCGGAATCCTGTTCTGGCTCCAAGTGGACAGCTTGTAGATGGGGACAACAGGCGAGATGGGGCGATAGTTGTCAATATTGTGGATAACATACACCTGTAGCCAACCTGTGCCTCAGAGACCTAGACCTAGGAAAGCAGGATGAGAATGCTATTCAGGTCCCCCAAGAGAATCGAAACTGTGCCTGAAATATCACGCCTCACTCAAGTGAGAGAAGAAATCCAGAGTTCCGAGCCTCCATCGACGATCCAGAGTCAGGGACGCTGTCTCATTGCGCAAGGCGCCGAAAATCAGATGGGCTGGACATGTAATGTGATTTGGAGATGGCCGCTGGACTAGAGCTGTTACCAACTGGATCCCACAGGACCTCAAAGATCACGAGGGACGGGGAGCTGGAGGCGATAGCCCAACTTAGGTAGGGCGTTGGCCTCTGCCCCGAAGCGACCCATGCCGGCAGGAGTTTGTCCGGCATCCCCGCCTGGTCCCCGAGGCACTGCCAGGACTGATTCTGAGGTGCAGAACCAGGAGGTCAGCCCGAGCATGCTTGGTGTGACCCAAAGTGCGAAAAAAAAAAAAAGATCACGCGGCCGCCCACACGATGGTCGAGCCTTCAACTTTCCTCAATACACGAGGCTAGCAGTTTGGGGCTCTTTTTATTTCTGGAGCGATTATATGCCAGTGGACTACACTGGGAGCGCGTGGGGTCAAATAGAAATGTTACTGAGCGCCCTTTCGGCAAATCGGTGAAAACGGGATGTCATGGTCATCCAGTGATCAGTGAAGCTAATTGGGTGAATTCCAGACCAGGACTGCCCTTTGCTGCAGGGAACTGAAGCTCTGGGATGCTCTTCCCAGGTATTACCAACTTGCGCTTGGCCGGGTATCTAAAATGAGCCTTAGATGAACTATCCCCAACCACCATAGCAGTAGCCGAATCGGGCATTTACCAGGAGTATATGCTTTGAACAGAAAAATAAGTCAATAAAATCCTGAATGTTGAAACCGGACTAAAAAAAAGGACTCCCCTTTCCAGCCATGGCAAGTGAAGTGTCAGACTGAGAAACAGCAGAGGAACGACCAGCCTAGCCTACAAATATAAGGAGCCTAGAGTGAATCTAATTGGGCAGGTACCCAACACATTAACCAAATCTGTGGCTAACCTTGCCTCACGGTAGCTGTGTGGCTTTAGATTAAATTCCTTGAGGCCCCTCAATTCTTCATTTCCTTACTTTTAAAACCAGAAGATAGTAAAAGCTAATTCCCTAGGAGTAATTGTGGAGAGAAAAATGGTAAAGCTCAAAAATGCGGTTAGAATGTGCCACATTAGGTAAGTAAAAACCCCCTGGAGACAGGGCTCCATCAACAGCTCCAGAAGCACTTTCGCCATATAAAACTGGGAAAACAGAACAGCTTTATTTGCAATCATGGAATGCAAGAGAGATTTCTGTAGGGTAATAATATAGCTAATTAGGAAAAGGATTGGGGGGGGAGTTGCGGGAGGCAGGGGCTGGGGCTTAGGTGTGCACGCCAGGAGGTTTGAAAAAAAACTGGAAAGAAGGATCTCAGAGCAAAATGATGGGCGAGATGTTTTCCTCTCAGTAGCACTCGCTGCGTACCCGCATACACACACTTACACACGCTACCCACACTGAAACGGTAGCACCAAGTGTATGACATCAAACATCAGTACTCCCTGTCCCCAGGAGGAACATTACTTTTTATGCCATCATAATGGCTAAGGAACCATGCTTTTTGCTGTAGGACAAATGGCCCCAAATGTATAGATCCTCAGTGACTCCACTATCTCCTTGTTCCACATGGACAGGACCAGATTGATCAGGCTGATGCTCTCTCTCTCTCTCTACCTCTCTCTCTCTTTCTCTCTCTCTCTCTCTCTCTCCTTTCTCTCTCTCACCCCTCTCTCCCTCTATACCTCCCAATTTCCAGACTTTAGAGCAGAAGAAAGAGTGAATACATGAAACAGTAGAGGGTTGCCCGGAGGTCTTCAAAACTTATCTTCAAGGACTCATCACTTCCGCTCACACTGCATTGCCTAGCTCAGATCTCATCCTTGAACTCGGTGGCCAGAGCTGGGGGCATGTTTCGCGGGGTGGAGGGCGCAAGAATCCAACCCAATAGGAGAAGCTGATGTAAAATACTCCACCTGAGTCCTTAGCTCTCATTTCCACGCCCTGATCTCCCACCAGGTGTCTGGCTCCTTCCCAGGAGAGGCAGTCACCGAGGGAAGCCACTGAGGCTGACTCCTGGTCCTGGGGCTCTCTTGGGAGGAAGCAGGGGGAAGATGGGGGCTCTCCCTTCCTCATAGTGCCTTGGTACAAAGAGGACTGGGTTAATTTACGATCCCTAGACTTCTGAGGACATGCTTTTAAGGAATGATTATATTTAAATAGTTTTATGTACCTTACCTCCTTGGTCTTGCCCAAGATCCCTTTCCCCCTCCATCACTGTATCACTGTCTTCCCATTCATCATCGATTTGCTTGAAGCGGGCACCAGTAACATCTCCATATGTCCTGTCTCATGCAAGTAGAGCCAAGGAGCACCTACTTGCTCCAGGAACATAAAGCCTCAAACCATTCCATCAGGTCATGAGAATGAGATCTATAATTCTTACTGGTATTTGGCATATCAAATACAGGTAGCTTGCCAGGCTCTGCCATGTGGGTAGCATACTCTTGTGAGTCATCTCTAAGTCCAGCATTTATTGATGAACCATGCAGCCGCTTGCAGCCTCACGAGCCGGGCTGTGATAGGCTGGTCTGCTGGGTGGAGTTCTGACGAGGGAAGTCGGATGTGGAAAATAGAGGCCCCTCATGGAGTGGGGGTCGTCTGGCTTGTTGTGAGGCTTGCTGGGTGGCGGGCCAGGGCTAGAATCCGCCATTCCTCCCGTCCGCCCCTCGTGAGTGGCTGGGCACAGGGAGAGCCAGTAGCAGCTCTGCCCCTTGTCTGTGAGCTCTCTAGATCATCATCCTGGGCTGGATTTAAAAAAGAACTGCTGCAGGGTGGATCCGGTGAGCCGGGCTGTGACAGGCTGGTCTGCTAAAGGTGGAGTTCTAAACGCAGGGAAGTCAGATGTGGCAAATGGGGAGGTTCTCATGGAGTGGGGGTAACCTGGCTTGTTGCCCGAGGGCTCTGCTGCCCCCTCCATATTGAGGAGGAGAAAACCAAGAAAAAAGGGTTGTGGACAAAAAGTCTTTCCTACATCTGTGTTTATTCTGGATTTGCAGTTTGATGTCTGACTTGCCCCCACCTCCAACAAGGAGGAAAGGTGTCATTCCAGTTGGGCTCCCTGCTTTACATACTGGCTCACAGCAGATGTAAGGCATAAAAGTAGA
>JAJIBD010030849.1:0-164960 GCA_021461705.1 Cryptotis parvus
TTTAATTAATATTTTATTATTCCACCGTGAGATATACAAGTACAACTTGAAATTCATGTTTGGAGGTTTCGGTCACATACTGTTCCAGCACTCCGCCTCCACCAGTATTTTTTTTAATTTTTTATTTTTACAATTACAAAGATATACAATTAAAAAGTTCATATTTGGGTTTTGGTCATACAGTGTTCCAGCACCCATCCCGCCACCAGTGCCCATCTCCCACCACCAACATCCCCGGCTCCCTACCCCTCCCCCCAGCCCTCCTCCATGGCAGGTTCTTTATTTCTTTCCTTTCTCTCTCTCTTTCTCTCTTTTCCTTCCCTTACAGACTATGAATTACAGAACATACATTAAAGGGTTGTCATGTGTATATTTTTGCCTCTATTTAATGCTCAGTCCTAAGTTGGCATTAGTACCCTCGACAATTGTTAGCACACTGTTCCATTTTCTGTCTTACCTAGCCTCTGACTCCCACACATTTGTGATAATTTCCACCTTTGACAAGACCTCCTGATATATGTTTCACTTGACCTTGAATATTGGTATCATAATATGCACATATATATTTATGTTATGCAAATAAATGCAGTCATTCTGTATCTGTCTCTCTCCTTCTGGCTAATTTTACTCAACATAATCTTCTCCATGTCCATCCATTTATAGGCAAATTTTATAACTTCATTTTTCCTAACAGCTGCATAGTATTCCATTGTGTAGATGTACCAAAGCTTCTTTATCCAGTCATCGATTTTCGGGCACTCTGGTTGCTTCCAGATTCTGGCTACTGTGAATAATGCTGCTATGAACATAAAAGTAGAGATGGTGTTTCCGCTGCGTATTTTTGGTTTGCCAGAGTAGATTCCCAGGAGTGGTATGGCTGGGGCAAAATGGGAGTTCAATTTCTAGTCTCTGGAGGAATGTTCATATTAGAGTTTAAAAACCTTAAGACAGATCTCATTTCATGACCTGCATAAAGGAACAGTAGTTTATTTTATTTAACATGATCAGTGTACTGAGCAAATGGTAGAATCTTGCTCTCTTTGTGTATTCATTATCTATCAAATGATCTTCTATATGAAAGCTACATTGTTAAGCATTGATAACTTAAAAATGTAGTCTCCAGATGCCCAAACTAGTGTGACTACAAACAATAACTTGATAGTGATCAACAGTGAAGAGATGTACTGTTGATCCTTTTTTTTTAAATATTTTTATTATACCACCGTGAGATATACAGTTACAAAGACATTTATGTTTCGGTTTCTGTCACACAGTGTTCCAGCACCCATCCCTCCACCAGTGCCCATTTCCCACCACCAATGTCCCCACCTCCCCTAGTCTGCCTCTGTGGCAGGCACTTTACCTCTTCTCCTTCTGCCCCCTCACCCCTCTTCCCTTCCTCTCCCCTCTTACACATTTTATCTTGCAATACATACATTTAGAGGTCATCATGAATATCCCTTTGCCTACATTCAATGCTCAGTTCTAGGCTGGTATTATCATTTCCAACAATTATTAGCGAACTGTTCCCTTAAACTGAAGCTGTTTTTTTGCAGTGCATGACCCATTATCATCTAAGGAAGGGGCCAAGTTTAGCTGTGCTTGTGATTTAGGTGGATTTTCATACCAAGGGCTCCGATAAAATCCAAATGCCCTGGGACCAGAGCGATAGCCCAGCTGGTAGGGCATTTGCCTTGCACGCGGCCGCCCATGCCAGCTCGGGTTCGATCCCCGCATCCCATGTGGTCCCCCCGATCACCGCCAGGAGTAGTTCCCTGAGTGCAGAGCCAGGAGTAACCCCTGGGCATTGCCAGGTGTGACCCAAAAAAGCAAAAAAAAAAATCGAAATGCCCGCCAAGAGAGCCTGGGTCCATGCGAAGAAACACCAGCCAGAAGAAGGGCTCAGTGGCACGTGCCCCTGCCAAGAGTGGGAGGGCATAGTTCTGTAGGCAGCTTCGCGGTGGCCAGGAAGGCGCCAGTGATGGAAGAAGCATTGTCCGCTCCTCCACTGGAACTGAGCTGGTCTGAGTCTGTCAGTAAGACCTGGCGGTGTCTGGAAGGCCCCGGCATGCCGAGGCAGTCAAAGGAAGGTGCCAGAGGCCTCTGTCCAGCCATGGCAGGGCCAGGATTTGGTTAATGCTCATGCAACTCCATGTCTCTCTTCACTTCGCCTTCATGTGGGACTCCGCACTGAGGATGCTTCTTCCTAGCTCTTCTCTCTGGCTTCATGCCAATCATGCTGAGGCTTTGAGTTCTGATTTTGCTCAACATTCATGGGCTCTTTTCATTATGTTTTTCCATGACTGGAAAGTTCTGCTTGAGACCCTGTATGACCTCTCGGTCTTGCACGCTGCCATACTGTGTTCAATCCCCGACACTCCATACACTCCCTGCTCCCCACCAGGAGTGATCCTTGAATGCATAGTTAGGAGCACTGTTGGTCCTTTTAAATAGACCCCGAATGAGAAAATGGGGGAAACAGAAGTGAAGGTCATGGGGGGCAATGGCAGAATTCTGGAGTGAATGGCATTTGCATTTACTGTTGAAGGAAAAGAAAAATTACATACTCAGAATATTTAGAAAGAAAAAAGTCATTTTCTATTAAAATAACTTGTTCTGAGACACCTATGTGAATAATTAGTACACTTTACATAAAATATTACTAAAAGGATACAAGTATATGTAGTGACTGATATCAGTGGTTCCTGGGATAACGAATTTGACTGTCAATGTAAGGATCATTGCTTTGCAGAAGTTAAAATATAAAAATTCACTGATCACAGTTTCTGATAAAGATTTCTAAAGATAGGTCACTTCATTCCCATCTGTAAAGAATCAAAATATTGCTAAGTAATCTTATCCCTTTACTAAGACTTAATAATGATACAAATAAACCAGATCTTTGTCAGTCTCTGCTACGCCAATGATTCTGGGAAGCTTCAAGGAAAAACGGAGAGAAATAAAGCAACATGAGGCTGTATGAAAGATCCTCATGCGGCTAGAATGAGTGGCTACCAAACCGTTGGAATAGAGACCGCCACCAAAATTTTAGCATAGAAATTATATGTCATGGAGGAGAGGAGGACATACTTTATGGGGGGGAAAATTGAAAGAACTTAATTGGGAAGGCAACAATCATGAAAAATAAAATTTACTTGTAAATTTATTTTTTAAGGATGCTTGCACTATAGGGAACCTCTATAGGGACACCTAAGGGTGGGTTACAAGGGATTCCAGTGATGTCCACCATGGAATTTCGGACCCATCTTAGAAAATAGATGCTTCCAGGGAACACCAGTCAGTGACACAGAACAATATGCACAAGGTAGGACATACCTCCACAAGCAAGTGAAGATTGTTCAGTGATTATAAGGTATAAACAATACAAACTGTGAACTACAGAATAGGGGAAGTCACTTTCTTTCTATGCTTCTGATTCCATAGCAGAGACCCTCTATAAAGGAAGATTCACTACAGAAAATATTATTAACATGAATAAGTATCTCCCCCAAATCGGGTTTGAACTCAGGTCTAAATACTATTTCAATTGGTAAATGGAGCATAAAGCCTCGTAAGTGACAGTAAATGCTTTTTTTTGTTGCTGTTTTTTCCCTCTTTTTTAATATTGAGTGCTTAGAAAATAGTCTGTGACAAAGGGTTGCTCTTTGATTGAGGGGAAACATTTCTGACAATTAAATTCCTTTTAGTAAATTTGTCACAAGCAGGAAAGTAAGAGAAAACTTCCACAGATTTTTTTTAAATGCAATCTGAAGTTCAAAATAATGAATATACCTAAGCAGTAAATCTGGGGGTGACATTCATCGGCTGCTACACTCAATTCTGTGATAGCATATTTTGATTCCCTTTAACATTCCAAGGACTGGGGAAATAGCTCAAATGGCTCTATTTCATGCTTTCCTTTCAGGAACCCTGGGTCAATATCCAGTACCCTATAGACTCCTTGCATTGTCAAGAGTGGCATGACTTAAAAAATCAAAACTCAATGAACCACATGCATAAGATAGTCTTACGGAATTCACATGGCACTGTCTTCCACTGCATGGTTGATACATAGAAAAGATGTATGGGAACATTCCAACTTTACCTGAGATTGTGCTGAGTTAGAGATGGATATTACTTCTGGTAAAACTCATTCGAATTTTTATCACTGTTTTTAGAATATGGCACCTCAAAGGAGTTTGTTTACTGATATGAGCAGACTTCCGCTAGTCCTTTTAGAGTTTCATTGTATCTTTTTTTTAATATTTTATTATACCACCACGAGATATAAAATTACAGACATATTCATGTTTGGGTTTCGGTCATACAGTGTTCCAGCAGCCATCCTTCCACCAGGATTTACCACTATCAGTGTCCCAGGATTCCCTCCCCCTCTCCCAGCCTGCCTCTATGGCAGGTTCTTTATCTCTTTTCTCTTCTATCTCTCTCTTTCTCTTTCTTCCTTATCTTACACATTGTGGTTTGCAATACATACATTTAGAGATTATCATGTATATCCCTTTGCCTATATTCAATGCTCAGTTCTAGGCTGGTGTTATCATTTCCAATGATTATTAGCACACTGCTGCCTTCCCTGTTTTACCTAACCTCTGATGCCCACACACTTGCAATTGATTCCACCTATTGAGAAGATCTCCTAATCCATGTTTTGCCTGGTCTTGGATATTGATATCATATCAATATGATATGTATATCATATATATTTATATATATATATGATGCATGCATTTTCTATCCCACAAATAAATGCAGTATGCATATATTTTATATCCTGCAAAATAAATTCAGTCATTCTATCTTTGTCCTTTTCCGTTTGGTTAATTTCATTCAGCATGATTCTCTCTGTGTCCATCCATTTATAGGCAAATTTCATAACTTTGCTTTTCCTAACAGCTGTGTAGTATTCCATTGTGTAAACTCTATCTTGCTTGGTTGTTGATGTAAACAGCTTCAAAATTTTTGAATGATTGTGATGATATGTATTCAACTACACATTACATCCATTTTATGTGCTTTTGTTTCCTAATAATTGAGATCCTCTCAGTCTTTTATTTTGTTGTTGTTAGGTTGTTGGTTTGCAAAATTACTCTCAGCAACTTGCTTTAGGGGTTGCTCCTAGTGATACTGAGGCTTAAGTGCAGGGATAGAACCTGGCCTTAAGCACACAGTCTTCCAGCAGATCAGTTTGTCACTTTTTGTATCGCTTATATTTGTCAAGTCTTAATCTGTAAAAGCTTGACTGATGCTCCATCTACCTACTGTGACCGAAAGAACTCAGAGAATGTTGGTAGATAGGAGTTGGATCAAGTGTAAAATTCTTCATTTCAGCATTAAGTAAAACAAAAGCATTTTTTAGGGATTTTATTTTTCCTCACAGCAGAATCTGGCTTAGGCCTGCTGTGTTCCTCATTTCACACCCAAAAATGACAATTGTCCCCTAGGAGAGCCACTTATGATCATAGATTCATTTAAATGAATATCTCTTTGTAATTTTTATTCACATTGTCTTTGTTACTCTCACAGTTCTTTAATGTAAGATTTTGATTTAACTATGTAATTTTCAGCATTTTTAAAGTTAGCAGAGTAAAAGCAGTAGCATTAATTTTACTACAAATTTTTAAATGTCAAATAAAGGTCTAAGGGGTCAGAGAGATAGTATATTTGTCTTACATGCCACTGCCCCTAGATTAATCCCCTTCATTGCAGGATCTCTGAGCACAAAGCCAGAAGGTCCCTGAGTACCTCTGGGTGTGGCCTTTAAAACAAACAAAAAATTCTAAGACTGTTCCTTCCCAACATGAACATGATTTTACATGCATCATCCATTGATTTAAAATGAATAGTTAAGGTGATATTATGCATTTATTAATATATTTGAATTTAATTATATTTCAGGTAAATTTAAATTTATAAATCTTTAAAAATAATAATGCCCATAGGTTACTCCTTTAGGCAATAGGTGAGATATTGTGATATATAGATTCACAGTAGACTACGTGGTCACAATTTATGGATTAACCATTATGTAATAAGTTGTTTTATTGCAATATACTCAAAAGTCAATAACTTGCTAAGTGCTAGAATGATAAATTGAGGGGCCAGAACAATATAATAGTGATTAAAGCATTTGCCTTACACAAAGGTTTGATTCCTGACATCCCATATGGTCTCCTGAGCACTGCCAGGAATAATTAATTCCTGAGTGCAGAGGCAGGAGTAACTCCTGAACAAAATAAAATTTAAAAAAAGATAAATTGAGGCATATTAATATTTTAAAATTTTGATTTGCATTAAATGGGTTTGGTCAAGCAATACTAAACTGGGAATGTTTAGGAGAAAAATGCAAATTAAAGACCAGTGGAGAGTTTTATAGGGAAAAGAAAGCAGAGAAAAGGAAAGTATTTGATTGGATACAGCTTAAATGTTTGTCTTAGTTAAAAAGTTGGGTTAGCTAGTTGTGATTGGTTGTTCTTAGTTTTGATTTCTTAACCTTGAGGCATGTATTGTCTTAGGTCTATATTTGTTTACATATAGTAGTAAGGTATTATAAGGAGCTCAGTTTAATGTGCTTCTTGTTCAATTAACTTAACAGCTGAAATTTATCAAATTCTGTCAATTCTAAATCTGTACCTCAAAGCCCAAGCCCTCCTCATTTAAAGGTAAATTTATTAGCAATTTCAGTATTGGTATGTTTTCTGTGGAAAAGTTTTTCACGTGGGAAATTCTCATTTAGTAATTGTATTATACAATATTATATGTTATTAATGGCTACTATTTAAGAATTTTACCCCTTTTAAAGCAAATAATTCCAGATATAGCAATCCATGTTTATTTCCCTTGCTCCAACAGGAACATGGTTTTTACGCATCCTTGGCAGAAAGAACTTTTTTTTATTATGTTTAAATACAAGTTGCTCTCAGACCATCTAGGTTTGGTTTTTTGGATTACAGCCTTTTCAACTTCTCCCTTTCCCTCTTCCTCTCACACTTCCTCTCCCTCTCCCTCTCTGTTTTCCTTTCCCTCTCCCTCTCCTTCTACCTCGCCCATCTTACTTCTCTTTAGTTCTTTCTTTATTACTATTCACTAATTACTGCACTTTTGTGGGTGGGATCACTCCTTGTGATGAGGGGGGCACATATGATCCATGTGTTGACCGTATGCAAGGCAAGCACATATAACCACTTTACTGTTGCTGCTCACGCCCTGGATTTCTTATATTTCAGTGGAAAATGATAAAGGGGTTTAGCACTAGATAAATGTAAGTAATGATGATAGGACTTGGCAACTCTGTTCCTCTTTGAACTTCAAGATGATAGTCAGGTTTGTGAAGCCCGAAGTGAAGATACTTAGAGAAATTAGAACACTGTCACACACAGAGGATTGCTTTTAAAAGAAACTATGTAAGTTACCATGTAGACTTTAAAAAAGACATTGATGATGGTCCAATGACTGGAGACTTTCCCCTAGTTCTCCTTTATCCAGACACATTTCTTTAATATCATGATTTTAAGGAAAGGAGACTAGATTTCTAGGCATTTGTAAAATAGGTTCTCCATGTCATAATTTAAGTACATTTTTAAAGTTTTCACTTTTTTGTTTCCCGATTTTATGGGTTTAAACACAATCTACAGACCATGATATCAACTCAAAACTCTGGAGCACATGCTTTTTGCATGGGATCCCGGTTCAGTCCGCAGCAATGCATGGTCCTAGGCATGAATGGAAGTAGTGTAAAAGCATGACCAGTTGTGTTCCCAAAACAAGCAATGAAATTTAATAAAACAATATCAAAATTTAATGCCAAGATAGGACCAAGAAGATTGGCTGAAGAACTCCACATAGGGACCCATCGCCTAGAAAGGAATGAACAGGGTGAGAGACTATCTGAGTTCATCATGTCCACCAAGACCATTCCCAGTTTCAGAACTCCCAGTTTCAGAAGGCTGAAGTGAAATGTTGGACATGGGAATCTCCTGGTGGACAGTTCCAGAACGAAATTGACCACATCATCTTCAATTGAAAGTTTTGCCTGACCAATGTTGCTGTCGTCCCAAAATTCCAAACAGGATCAGACCACCATCTCATTTGTACAAAATTCTACTTCGCAACGAGGAGAAAAAGGCTGATAATTTTAAGAAGAGAACTCCCAGAATGACCACCAATTGGGAACTCTTTGGGACCATTGCTACAACATGGGAAGATACCATCATTGACGACATTGATGAAAAATACAACTGACTGGTTCAGAAACTTCATGATAGTGCGAAGAATGCCGAGAAAGAGAAAGACACAAAAGGACGCCTGTCTTCAAAAACTCTCGTGCTCATTCACCAACGTGGCAAGGCACGAGCCTCAGGCGACCAAACGCTAGTGTCCCAGCTCGCAAAGCAGTAAATAGAAGCGATAAAGGAAGACCTCAAAGGGAGAAGAGCAGAAATACTGGAAGATGCAGCAGAAGCCGGGAAAAGCATTCACAATATCTGCCTATCTTTCGCCAACTTTAAGATCAAGACGACTGCCCTCCGATGCCCTGATAATTCTATCACATCTTCCAGAAAGGCAATGGAGAAGATTATCCATGACTTCTATCAGATCACTTGGATAGTCACATCCACCTGCCCAAATACCAAATTCCGCCAGATGGATATGTCATTCCCAATGTTCTCCCTTCTGAAATCCGACATGCCATTTACGTTGGCAAAGAAAGGAACAGCACCAGGCTGAGACAAAGTCAGACCCGAACACCTGAAGAATCTGCCATCAGTGCTCATCAATACACTGGCTCGGCTCTTCACATGCTACCTGTTTGAATGCAAGATGCCCTCCCAATGGAAACCAGCAGTACAGTTCTACTGTTCAAGAAGGGAGACATTCATGACATTAGCAACTATTGCCCCATCTGCCTGTGGTCCGTCATCTACAAGCTGTTCACTCGATTCACCCTGAACAGCATTTGCAGAACATTAGATGGAGGACAACCATGCAAGCAAGCTGACTTCCGAAAAGGATTCAGCACAATCAACCATATCCACAAAGTAACCAAGCTCATTGAGGTGTGTAGGGAGTTCAAGATGCCACTCTGTCTCATGTTCATTGATTTAAAGAAAGCCTTTGATTCTGTGGAGACTGAAGCAGTTATCGAAGCTCTAGCCAAACAGGGTGTTCAAACCCAATACGTCAAGATCCTTTGTGCGTTCTATTATGGATTCACCACCAGGATCTCGCCATAGTACAAGGAAGTGATCACTGATGTCAAAAGAGGGGTTCGACAGGGTGATACCATTTCACCAAAACTCTTCAGCAACACCCTCGAGAACATCATGCGACAATTAGAATGGGAAGGAATGGGAGTGAAGATAGATGGTTGGCAACTACACCACCTCCGCTTCACTGATGACATTGTTCTAATAACACCAAACATTAGCCAAGCAGCACAAATGCTGGCTGACTTTGCCTGAGAACGTGGAAAGATAGGTCTACAGCTGAATCTCAGCAAAACTATGTTCATGAAAAATGAACTATTTCCATAGGCCCCATTCACTCTCAATGGAACAAACATCTCTGAATGCAGCAGTTATGTGTACCTAGGTCGAGAAGTCAACATGATGGATGACCTAAAACCTGAGCTGTGCAGGAGGAAGAGAGCAGCAAGGAATGCTTTCAAAAGCATCGAAGAAATAGCGAAAAAGACAAAAGAACCTCCAGCTCCGGGCACATCATTTTGACTCCAATTTTCTTCCTATATTAACATACGCCTCAGAGACCTGGGCTCTGTGAAAGCAGGATGAGAATGCTACTCGGGTCTCCCAAAGGGGAATCAAAAGAGATATGCTTGGAATATCACCCTAACTCAAGTGTGAGAAGGAATCTGGAGTTCCGACCTCCGCCGCTGTTCCAGAGTCTGGGACGCTGTCTCATTTGCCAAGGCATCGAAAATCAGATGGACTGGACCTGTAATGCAATTTGGAGATGACCGCTGGACTAGAGCCATTACCGACTGGATTCCACGGGATGTCAAAAGATCACATGGCCGCCCACCTACAAGATGGTCAGAGTTCTTCGTCAAGACCATGAACTAACGGTTTGAGGCTCTTTATATTCCTGAAACAACCAGATGCCATTGGGCTACACTGGCATGTGATAGGGTCAAATGGAAATGTTACTGGCTCCCGCTTGAGGAAATAGATGAACAACAGGATATCTAGTGATCTAGTGATCAAAAATGTACTTTCCAAAAAGGTATATTATACATTTAAGATAAGTATAGACTTAAAAAAATATGAGGTAGTTAGAGTCTACATAAATTCTTTCCCCAAGAAAGTTAGGAGAAAGAGAAAGGTGAACTATAAACTAGGATTTTCTGATATCAAGTTAGATTTTTTTCTACTTTTTGTGTATACACATAGCTCATAAAACCTCACTAAGTTCTTTAGACACTGTTCAATAACATTAGTTATTATTAAAAGAAATTTCAGAGTTGACATTAAAAATATACTGAGCAAGAAAGTTGGTTGAGGATGTGTTGTAATAATTAAAAGGGAATATAAGATATGAATGTCATACTAAAGCATCATTCACGGTCCCTGTGAAATCAGGCTCTCCTGCCCTCACACTGGGACTCATTTTAGAGAACACTGCACCCTCTTTGAAGCCTACTTTTACTAAGGGAAATGGTAGTTAATAATTTGAAAGACAGAAACAAATCCGAATAAAGGAGGATTTTGCTGAAATTATCTAAAAAAAAGCTCCATTGTAAAATATAAGAATTAATGTGTTAATCAGAGCTTTGTGAGCTCTCATGGTACAGATCTTTGTTATGCTAATTAACTCAAAATTTTAAATGGAGTGATTCTCCATTATTGAATAACATTTTAAAATTCTAAAAGGCCTGTCTGATTTAGAAAAAAAATATTAAGATGTCCTACATGCAAATGATGCTTTGTTTTAGATTACAAGCCATTATTGGTAAAAAGTCACCTGAATTTTAAGCTGCATATCAATTGAATTCTATGTTTAACTTTATTCATGCCACATAATTTTTTTTTAAATTTATCTCAGAAAAAAAAATACTGGGGGACAATCTAGGCATTTATTTTCTTTCAAATTACTATGGACTCCTATAACTGAGGTAAAAGTTAAAACAGCTAAGTCAAGGACAGAGAGCTACTATGAGTTAAATTCTGCAAATGACTCACCTGGATCTGATCTCTGCCATGCATGTAGTGCTCCAGATACTTCAGGAATGATCTCTCAGCACTGACCAAGGATTCATACCTGAGCACAGACAGGTGTGGCCCACTTCACAGCTCTCATATACAGAAACAATATATAAAATTCCTCTAAACAAGAGGCCAAACCACTGACTTTGAGGGCAGGAAGTTGGCTCCAAGGGCTTTCTTTGTATGCCAGAGGCCCAAATTCAATCCCCAACACAACTAACCTACAAGGCACTGCCCGGAATAGACTCTGGCTATCATCAAGGTATACCCTGCCACCAACCTTAAAAAATAAAACAAAACTAGATTTCAGCCAAGCATATGTAATTGTTCATTCTCCACACAGGTGAAAATAAAACAACGAAGGCTGCTGTGTTCTAATTAGTTACAAAAAGAGGATGGGGCTTACTCTTTAGTCTTTTCTTTAAACTTTAACATTTTTGATTGACATAGACATTTAGCTTGATAACTTGCATATCAAAATACTGATCTATTAGTTATGTGTGTATGTGTAAAATTAGAACCTTTGGCAATGCCAGGGAAGATTGAGATCCAGGAACAATAATCTTGACTTAAGTGACATTATTGATCTTAAACTAGAATTATCTCTAGGTCTTAGCAAATGCTGGTTACAGTGTGTCATGGCTAGAGATTATGCTCTTGCTCTACTTATAGCAAAATTTCAAGGAAAACAATATTTCTTGTAATGGTGTTCATTGAAAGTTAAAATATGAAGGATATGTTGAGAGTTCTATAATATTGAAGAGAAATATCCAAAGTTTTTTTTTTTTGTTTTTTTTTGGGGGTCACACCCGGCGATGCTCAGGGTTACTCCTGGCCCTTCACTCAGGAATTACTCCTGGAGGTGCTCAGGGGACCATATGGGATGCCAGGGATCAAACCGGGCTGGCAGAGGACACTGCGTGCAAACTAAATGCCCTATCCCCTGGGCTATCGCTCTGGCCCCATCAAAGATTTTTGCACAAAGTATTAACATGATTTTATTTTTCAGTAACTTAATTCTAGTTTAAAAAATATCAAGTAACCAGGGGCTGGAGCGATAACCCAGCGGGTAGGGCATTTGCCTTGCATGTGGCCGGCTCATGCTGGCTCAGGTTCGACCCCGGCATCCCATATGGTCCCCTGTGCACCGCCAGAAGTAATTCCTGAGTGCAGAACCAGGAGTAACCCCTGAGCATTGCCGAGTGTGACCCAAAAAGATAAAAAATATCAAGTAACCAGCCAGATAACACAGTGGACAGGACATTTACTTTGCTTGCTGGTGGCTCAATCCCAGGCACCAAATAATTCATTCCTTGAGCAATTTAAGAAGTGATTTCTGAGTACAGACTCCCCAGGAGTGAGCCATTAGCAATGAAAACTATAGGCGCCAATCTTCAATCAATCATCAATTTGCTCGTGCGGGCACCAGTATCATCTCCATTCGCTGGGAATGAGGTCCATTATTGTTACTGTTTTGGGCATATGGAATACACCATGCGTAGCTTGCCAAGCTCTGCCGTGTCTCTGGGTTCATCCCAGGGAGCCTAGTCTTTTCTATGTCAGACCATCAACCATCCAGGTCCTATGTGGAAGAGCCCTGTAGGTAAGCCTGTCTTCTGTCTGCCATGTGCCAACGCAGCTGGGCACCACAGCCACACCTGCAACACCTAGAGGAGCAGCGTGATTCAATAAATAAAATGAAATTTAAATATGCAGCAGAACCTAAATAAGACATGTGTGATCATTTAAAACCTGAGTAATGTGAGTTATGGATATGCTGAAGTTTCATCCCCTTATTCCATGAGTGGGATCTTATATGGAAATAAGTCTTTACAGTTGTGGTCAGGTTAATAGGAGAGACTGGAGTAGAATGGCCTGAAATATAATGACTGGAACAAGAAAAGAAGACCCTGGACACACAAGACTAGGGAGGACATGGATATAAAGACCTGAGTGATGAGGCAACAAATCAAAGAGTTCCCAGTACTGCAAGAGGAGGACCACCATCAGGGGAGGGCCGTGCCCCAGTGGGGAGGAAAACCACAGTGTAGGTTAGGGCCATCTGGCTATGTAAATGCGTCTGGAATATGTGACCCATGTTCAGTTCCTGCCACAGAGAGCCCATGGAGCCCTAGAGGACTCAGTAGCATATAAGATTGCACAAGTAACCTTAGCACTGTAGCATCCAAGCAACAACATATACCCTTTGAAATTCCAGCCCAGTTCAGCAGGGCTTAGGACAAAAAATGTGCTAACATTGACCTCATTGGTGCAACAGAGATAGTACAAAGGATAGGATGCTCGCCTTGGATACAGGTGGCCCAGGTTTAATTGCAGGCACCCCATTTGGTCTTTAAACACCACCAGGAATAATCCTTGAGCATAGGACCAGTAGTAAATCAGAGTAAGCACTGCCACGTGAGTGGTGGAATAAAACTATAAATAAATAAAATTTACCACATAGTTAAAATTCAATGACAACCAATGTAAGAAAATATCTAGATTTCAATGAACTGATACTTATTTGTCTGTGTTTATTTAATTATTTTTAAAAGGCTATCAAATTATTTTAATAATTTCAAATAAATTATTTGAAATTTTACATAAATAGTACCAAAACTGATTATAGATTTTAAAATTAAAATTAATGTATCAAAAATAATAAGTCTCTGCATATGTAAATATATCTCAAAATACTGTAGCTCAATTTTTTGAAGACAGACCTGAAATTGGCATAAGTAAACGAAATATAATTTTATTGTGGCTAATAATAATGTACATGATAAAAAGCAACACTCAGTTAAATCTATTCCTCCTATTGTAATGCATATTAGAAAACATTTGGTAGTAGGGCTTTTTATTAAGCACTTATGAAGCAGTTATTTTTTGTTGTGTTGGAAATTCTTCAACCATTAATTTGTTAAATTTAACAAGTATAAACTCAGATACTACTAACACTAAGAAGAAACCAATGTCTTTTATGAAAATGAAGACCAATAAGGCAATGTTTTCCAGACCATTGTGCTTAAATCATTTTACTGCTTTCAGAAATTCCTTTAAGACAGAGTATAATATAGTCGGATCTGACAACTAATAATAAAAATTGAACACTCAATAAACCATATTTATTTTACTTAAACAATAGTATATTTTATAGTACTAATTAGGTCACTTTACCTTGCTTGTTTATTTATTTTTTTTTTTTTGCTTTTTGGGTCACACCCGGCGATGCTCAGGGGTTTCTCCTGGCTCTGCACTCAGGAACCACTCCTGGCGGTGCTCGGGGGACCATATGGGATGCCGGGATCAAACCCGGCCGGCATGGCCGGCCACGTGCAAGGCAAACGCCCTACCCGCTGGGCTACCTTGCTTGTTTAAAGAAATTGATTTTTCATTTAATCTAAAGGAATCTCTACCATTTATCATAATTGGGCTGAAATTTCATATATTTTGATTAATGCAAGGAATATACCTTTTAATAGGTTTTATTTGATTATTTACAACCAGTTACATAGCTATCTGATTAGGGTTTCCAATTTATGGTTAAGATATCTTTTTAAGAAATTCATTCAATATAAGTGGGGAGTGGGTGACATGTAAGGTGAGAAGGAGAGAGGACCGGTGGAGAGAGATGTAGGGAAATTTGCACTTTACATTTTTCACTATTGTTCACCATTTTACCACAAGAATACTAATAAATAAAAGAAAGAGATTATTAGTTAGGCAAGAATTAATAGAAAACATTTTTGTTTGTTGAAATAAGTATATTCCTATTTTGTGGTCTCAAGACCCACAACGTAAATTTTCTCAATTTTAAATTTCTGAATATGTACATCAGTGAAAAAATTTTATAATCGATAGCCAAGGTTTATAGCATGAATAACTATATTCACTTGTAATAGCCAAGGTTTATATCATGAATAACTATATTCACTTGTATCACTTGTCTTCCCATTGTTCATCTCCATATATCTTGTCACGTGTTAGTGTAGCCCAAGGATCTGCTCACTCCAGGAACATGAAGAATCTCAAACCATTCCCTTCAGGTCATCGGAATGAGGTCTATAATTGTCACTGGTTTTTGGCATATCAAATACAACATGGGTATCTTGCCAGGCTCTGCTGTGTGGTGGTGTACTCTCAGTGGTAGATGTTCATCTCATGCATTTACTGATGAACCGCAACAGAGAGATCGGCTTGTCTCTTAGGTGAAGCTCTGAAGAGCTGTGGTGTCTAAATGTTGAAAATGGTGTTCCTCGTGGTATGGGGGGTTTCCTCTGGCTTCTTGTGAGGCTCTATTGGAATGGTGGCCAGAGCTAACACTCGCCTTCCCTCCCAGATACCTCATGATCAGCTAAGCACAGGGAGAGCCAGTAGCAGCTCAGTCGTGTGTATCTAAGTCTCTGGATCAGGCATACCTGGGCTTGAAATAGGGTTTTCTGAAAGGTGGGACTCTGACAAGCAGGGCTTGAGATCTGCTTTTCTCTTGGGTGGAGTCTGACAAGCTGTGGAGTCCGGATGTTGAAAATGGCAGCCCTCATGGTGTGGGGCTTCCTCTGGCTTCTTACGAGGCTCTATTGGGATGGCAGGCCAAGGCTAGAACTCGCCTTCCCTCCTGGGCGTTTCATGATCAGCTGAGCACAGGGAAAGCCAGTAGCAGTTCTGCCTCTTGTGTCTCATGTGTATTAAATAATATTTAATATTTAAGTATAATAAATATATTATGTAATGTCATACTAAATGAGTATGACATAATTAAAATAATAAATGTACAAAAGGGTTTTAGCATTCACTCTAAAAATACACACAAAGTATGTGCAAGCATATTTGTTACAATAACACCTATATATGCGAGCAGCTGTTTAACATTATGAAGCCAAATATTATTTCAAGTAAAATTTCAAATATTTTTAATTTTAAGAAATCAAGGATAACTTCTTAAAGAAATTTCAAATTTGATATGCAAATATAAAAATACCAAAGAAACCTTGTCACAAACTTTATCTCAGGCTAAAGTTTCTATTGAAAAATACATGCCGTGCCAGGGTGATAGTTCAGTGGGTAAGGCATTTGCTTTGCACATAGCCACTCCAGGTTCATTCCTCAGCATCCCATATTGTACCCCAAGCACCATCAGGAATAATCCCTGAGTGTAGAGTTGTAGTAACCCATGAGCATCAATGGGTGTGTCCAAAAATTAATAATAATAGAAAGATTAAAGAAAATAAGCACATTTTAGTATTTTGAATTTAAAACATAAAATACCAAAGCATGAATAATTATTTTAATAATACACATATTTATTAAACAATGATTTTTAATATCTACTTTTTTTAAGCAGTTGACATTTTTAATTGTTATTTTTAGTTTTTTGGGTCACACCCGGTGAGACTCAGGTGTTACTTCTGGCTCTACTCTCAAGAATTACTCCTAGAAATACTAGAGGCACCATATGGGATACCAGGGATAGAACCAGGGTAGACTGTACGTAAAGCAAATATCCTTCCCATCATAGTACTATGCTGACTCCTAAGTAGTTGAAGATTTTAATAGCAGAGACACTTGCTTAATTACTTTACTTAGCTAGATTTGTACACATTTACGTTAATGGCTCTAATTTTCACTAAAGCATTTTGAATTATTCCATTCCTTGTTACTGAAATCAACTGAGGATTCAGTATAATCAAATTCAATCATTAATTCCTTTAGTAGCACATTTACAAGTATTTCCTCTAAAACTACCAACCTATGCCTGTCTTGTTGCATAATAAACCACCCTAAAACTTCAAGTCATAAAATTATCTATTTCTCATTTCTTTTGGTTTCAGGTTATTTAAGCTGGACTTAACTAATTCTGACTGGATTTGCAAATATTCTTGCATATCTGGGTTAGTTTCACTCCTATGCTCCTTTCCTCCTGGAACCAGTTATACAATCTAGTTATGTTTTGGAAATTTCACAGACTCTAGGGGTAAGCTCTAGTAGTCAAATGAATTGCAATTTTGTGTTATATTTGCTATCATTGACTATATATATGTATATATGTATATATATTATATATGTATACATTATATATGTATGTATTATATATAAGTATATATATACGTGTGTGTATGTGTGTCTAGCTTCACTCCCATGCCTTCCCATTCTAATTGTTGCATGATGTTCTCGAGGGTGGTGCTGAAGAGTTTTGGTGAAATGGTATCACCCTGCCAAACCCCTCTTTTGACATCAATGATCACTTCCTTGTATAATGGTGAGATCCTGATGGTGAATCCGTAATACAACTTACAAAGGATCTTGAAGTATTGAGTTAGAACGCCCTGTTTGGCTTGGGCTTCAATGACCACTTCAGTCTCAACAGAATCAAAGCCTTTCTTTAAATCAATGAAATTGAGACAGAGAAGAATCTTGAACTCCCTACAAACCTCAATGATCATGGTTACTGTGTGGATATGGTTCATTGTGCTGAATCCTTTCGAACCCATCTTACTTACATGGTTGTCCTTCATCTAATGTTCTGCCAATCTTGTTCAGGATGAGTCAAGTGAACAGCTTGTAGATGACGAACAACAAACAGGCAGATGGGGCGATAGTTGTCAATGTCATGGATGTCTCCCTTCTTGAACAGTAGAACTGTCCTGCTGGTTTTCCATTGGGAAGGAACCTTGCATTCAAACAGGTAGCATGTGAAGAGCCATGCCAGTATATTGATGAGTAGTGATGGCAGATTCTTCAATGGTGATAGATGGTCAGCAACTACACCACCTCCGCTTTCACTGATCACATTGTTCTAATAACACTAAATATTAGCCAATGGTACAAATGCTGGCTGACTACAACTATGAATGTGGAAATTAGGTATACAGCTGAATCTCAACAAAAATATGTTCCTGAAAAACGAACTAGTTTCAGAGACCCCATTCACTCTCGATGGAACAAACAGCTCTGAATGCAGAAGTTATGTGTTCCTAGGTCCAGAACTCAACATGATGAATGACCTAGAGCCTGAGATGCACAGGAGGAAGAGAATGGCATGGAATGCCTTCAAGAGCATCAAAGAAATCGCTAAAAGGACAAAGAACCTCTGGCTAAGCAGGCGCATCTCTTTGACTCCACTGTCTCCCTGCATTAACATCTGCAGCAGAGACCTGGACCCTACAAAATCAGGGTGAAAACACTATTAGGGTCTCCCAAAGAGGAATAAAAAGAGATATGCTTGAAATATCATGCTCAATCACGTGAGAGAAGGAATCCAGAGTTCCAACCTTTGTTGACGATCAAGAGTCAGGGACACTGTCTTGTTCGCCAAGACATAGAAAATCAGATGGACTGGACATGTAATGTTACTTGGAGAAGACAAATGGATTAGAGCCATTATCAACTGTATCCCACTGGACGTCAGAAGATCACATGACCACCCACCTACAAGATGGTCAACTTCATCAAGACCCTGAACAAACGGTTTGAGGCTCTTCATATTCCTGAAGCAAGCAGATGCCATTGGGCTACACTGGCACATGCGAGTGATAAATGGAAACATTACTAGCACCCGCCGAGCAAATTAGCACCCGCTCTAGCAAATCAATGAATAATGGCATGTTAAGTGATCAAATGATAGTATCAGTGTGTATGTGCATGTGTATATATGTATATTCACTGTATCACTGTCTTCCCATTCATCATCGATTTGTTCGAGGAGGCAGTAACTTCTCCATATGTCCTGATCATGCTAGTAGAGCCCAAGGGCATCTGCTTGCTCCAGAACATTAAGAGCCTCAAAACATTCCATCAGGTCATGGAAATGAGGTTTATAATTGTTACTGGTACTTGGCATATCAAATACGACACGGGTAGCTTGCCACGTGTGGGTGGCATACTCTTGTAGTCACCTCTGATCTCAAGCATTTATTGATGAACCATGCAGCCGCTTGTGGCTGCACAAGCCGCGCTGTGATCAGCTCTTCTCCTGAGTGGAGTTCTGACGAGAGGGAATCTGGATGTGGAAAATGGCTGCCATCATGGAGTGGGGGTTGTCTGGCTTCTTGTGAGGCTATGCCCAGGAGGGATGGCAGGTTCTAGCCCCTGGCTCGCCACCCCAGCCTCACAAGAAGCCAGATGACACCCATACTCCAAGAGGGCCGCCATTTTCCACACCCAGACTTCCCTCTCATCAGAACTCCACCCAGCAGAAGAGCTGATCACATCTTGGCTCATCGAGACCCACCCTCTACAGCAATCTTTTTCAAGTCTGGCCAAGGTATGCTGATCCAGAGACTCACAGATATGGGGCAGAGCTGTTACCAGCTCTCTTTGTGCCCAGCTGCTCACGAGGTGCCCGGGAGAGACAGTGGATTCTAGCCCTGGCCTACCATATGTATATTATTGAACACAGAATAAAAAAGAGAAATTTAGTCTGCTCATACAAAAGTTCATTCCAAATTATAAAGCAAAAGTAGGAATTAGGGGAAGGAAAATTAATTGAAGCCTCTTAAAATTTGTTATGGGAATTTGTCATAAAATTTCATGAAAAAATTAAGAAAACAAGACAAAATGTAAGAAAATGAAATTGAAAAAATCAAAACTTTTCTGGAAAAGAGATGCTGACAACATTGTTAAATGGTCTTTATACCATGGTTAGATAAATAACAAAAGAAGTATCTATTAAATTTGGAATTTTGGATAAAATTGATGATCATAACAATATGTCACAATACTGAGACAGGGTGTATAATATAATACACTTCCTGCAAAACATCAGAAAAGTTACCTGCAGCATAATTAATTCAAAGTCATTTTAATTCTATGCCTTAGTTGCAAAATAAAAAATCAATTTCCAAGTTCTAAAAAGGAATAAAGAAACTGAAAATCAGAGCAGTAAGTGTGTACAGATTATTGTCTTATCTACCTTTGGAATTTTTTCCAGACTTTGTCATTTGGAGGGACTGAGGATATGCTCTGATATAAAGAGAGGATATGCTCTGATATAAAGATATGATGTCATTCTAATACCCAATAAATCCATGATTTATTGGGATAAAACTAAGTATGTGAATAAAAATTTCTTGTATCAATTGTATCACTAGTCTTCCTGTTGTTCACCATTAGCTCGAGAGGGCACTAGTAACATCTCCATACATCCTGTTGCATGCTCGTGTAACCCAAGGGCATGTGCTTGCTCCAGGAACATTAAAACAGTAAATACCAGGGATTTTGAGAGATGGTACAGTGGGTAGGGCACTTGTCTTGTCTGTTCAACACACTTCACACAGTCCCTGCCCAAGCAGCAGTGCAGTGATCCCCAAGTGTGGAACCAGAAGTAAGTCCTGAGCACTACCACATGTGACCCCAAAACAAAAAAATTAAATCAATGACTGTGAATACCACATAACTAATTTCCCAAAAGTAGTTAGGAAAGAATTTACCAAATAGTTAACTGTTAAGACATTATATGAATGAGTAGACTATATCAGGCAGCCAAGCATTACACTGGAAACAAGGAGAGTTTGGAGAGTTAGCAGTGGTTCTCACAACACGTAGACTTCTTAGAAAAATGTAAGATAAATAATATTAAAGGTAACTATAGTAAAAAAACAGTAACAAAGCCCAATCATTAAGTTAAGCTCAAACTCACAGATGAATGTCTATCTGAAAGAAATATTTTCAGGCATTAAAGTCACCCACTTTAATCAATACCGACTTTATTTACTTATTTAAGAAAAGTGTGCTTATCTAAGAATCTTGAAAACATTGATTGCTTCTAAAATTTTGTGTTTTTAATTTTACTTGAATCATATTTCACATTTATTTAATACTTTATTCATGTGAGGTAAATAGTTTGCCATTCAGATGGCCAGGCGGGCTGGGGGAGGGGGAGAAAACCAGGTGGTGGGAGATGGGCACTGGTGGAGGGATGGGTGCTGGAACACTGTATGACCAAACCCAAATATGAACTTTTTCATTGTATATCTTTGTAATTGTATATCTCACAGTGGTATAATAAAATACTTAAAATAATAATAATAATAATAATAATAGTTGGGAATTTTAATCTTGCTTTGTTTATCAGTCATTGACAGAAGACAACCATTAGTTGATACAAAATCTATACATAACTACCAACTGACATTAACTGATTGACATTTCTAGCACTGTGTCACACTGTACACTGTCTTCCCGTTTATCATCGATTTGCTTGAGGGGGCACCAGTAACATCTCCATATGTCCTGTCTCATGCTGGTAGAGCCCAAGGGCATCTGCTTGCTCCAGGAACATAAAAAGCCTCAAACCATTATATTAGGTCATGGGAATGAGGTTTATAATTGTTACTGGAATTTGTCATATCAAATACAACACGGGTAGCTTGCCAGGCTTGCCCTGTGGGTGGCATACTCTTGTAGTCACCTCTAAATACAGCATTTATTGATGAACCGTGTGGCTGCAAGCGGCTGTGCGAGCCGGGCTGTGATAAGCTCATCTTCTGGGTGGAATTCTGAGTAGAGGGAAGTTTGGATGTGGAAAATGGCGGCCCTCATGGAGTGGGGGGGTCATCTGGCTTGTTGCGAGGCTCTGCTGGGGTGGCGGGCCAGGGCTAGAACCTGCCATCCCTCCTGTGTGCCTCATGAGTGTCTGGGCACAGGGAGAGCTGATAGCAGCTCTGTCCCATGTCTGTGAGTCTCTGGATCAGCATACCTGGGCCAGACTTGGAAAAGACTGCTGCAGAGTGGGTGTCGATGATCCAGGCTGTACAGAATACACATCATTTTCAAGTTCACATAACATACCTTACAATTTTACTGGACAGGATTCTAAGTTATAAAACATTATTAAAAAATTAAACAGTAGTGTAGTGTGTAGGGCACTTCCCTTGCATGTGGACAGTGTGGGTATTATCACCAGAACTACATATGGCTCTTCAAGCACCATCAGGAGTGATCCCTGAGCACACAGGAGGAGTCAGGCATAAAAAAAGTCATATATCTTCCCCTGATGGAAAAAAATATGCATGAAAATTATGATCGACAGTATTGTAAATTCTGTTATCTCAATAAAAATGGTCAAATAGAGTAAATAATTAAATACAATTAAAATGCAGAAAATTCAACTTTAGATAAAATAGTAACAAGGAAAATTTTGCAAAACATTTTTGTATTATAAAAGTGAATAATAATAATAGTAATTTAGACCTCATCTTTATACAAAAATTGAACTAAAAAAAGAAAGAGAAAAATAATAAAATTAAAAATAGACATAATTCACACTAAAAAGAGGAAATAGTATAAAAATCAGTGTTCTAGAAATAATTTTTTGAAAACTCAATTAAATAGAAAATTCTGAACATACAAAACTATCAGGTAATAGAGAAGACACAAATTACTGATAAAAATAAAAACAGGTATGTCACTACAACTATATATAGATATTAAAAAATAATAAAGACATATTGTGGGGGCGGAGCGATAGCCCAGCGGGTAGGGCGTTTGCCTTGCACGCGGCCGGCCTGTGCCGGCCTGGGTTCGATCCCGGCATCCCATATGGTCCCCGAGCACTGCCGGGAGTAATTCCTGAGTGCAAAGCCAGGAGTAACCCCTGAGCGTTGCCGGGTGTGACCCAAAAAAAAAAAAAAAAAAAAAAAAAAAAAGAAAAGACATATTGTATTTTGCCTGTATTAGTCCCCCTTAGGTGAACCCAGAACCATGGCAGAGCCTGGCAAGCTACCCGTGGTGTATTTGATATGCCAAAAACAGTAGCAATAATGAATCTCATTCCCAACGAATGGAGACGTTACTGGTGCCCGCTTGAGCAAATCAATGAATAACGGGAAGACAAGTGACAAGTGGCAGTGACATGTCACTACAACTCTATAGATATTAAAAGGATAATAAAGACATATTGTATTTTGCCTGTATTAGTTGCAAGGTTAAGGTTAATTAGGTTTACTTTTGCCAGTATTAATTATATAAATTGCACTGCATTTTGCAGGGAATACACCCTTAAATAAATCAACAAAAATATAAATTAGCAGAAGATTTTATTTTGCTACCCAAGAGTAGTTCACTGTTTTAGAAAATCATAACACTAAAATAAATGCTAATATCTTAGTTTCCAGTACACAACATATATGTCTTTCTGCTTTTGTAGTAGTTGCATTAACAAAAGTTCTGCATAGTATTACAAGGACATAATTGTATTATATTACCTATAAATTGTCATGTCTAAAAATTTACAAATTGAAATATTTATTACTAAAGCTATCGTTGCTATGTTTCCTTTATTTTCTAGTTCAGAACTTATTTTAAATGTCTATGCAGTTGTCTATGCATACCTTAATATGTATATGTGCTTATATATACATGAATATTTAATATTAATATTTATTTTGCAGTTACTTTTAGAGTAAAATTTGAATATGAAAGTATTTGTAATAAAAATGGTCTAGTCCAATAGTCTAGAATCTTTGTTTAGAAATTACTTAAAAATAACATTATTTCATTAAATATGTCTTTGAAAATATTTTAATGTAAATTAGAATTGAAAATGTAGAATGTCTTGGATTGCAGAGGTAGAAAGAGGCAGCAATTGAGAAAAGGTTAAATGTAGAGCAATTGATTTAAATTATAATAATTCATAGTGATTAAATAGAATAATTCTAAATATAATTCCATAATACATTTAATAAGATATGTCCTCTAATTGCATCTATTGTCATCTCATAAGATACGGTTTTGTTGTTTCTTTTGGGCTACACCCAGCTGTTCTCAGGTCAGGTCATTCTCCTGACCTGAACTCAGGGATTACTCCTGGTGGTGCTCAGGATATCTATGTAGTGCCAGGGATCAAACTATAATTGGAATTTCATATGACAAGTGACTTATTTCTGCACTATCTCTTCCAGTGCTAGATAGTATGTGTTTATAAGTACTTATTCCCTGTGTGAGCAACTGTTTGCACAATTTGACACTAAGTTCTAAAGTACGCACAGGGACTAAATAGACTGGGTAGCCAAGAAGTTGGTCTGTGTTAATTGCTCTAGTCATTAACTACTCTTCTGAGTGTGGAATGTGACGTAGACACAGTGTGTAGGATGCTGACAGGACAGAGAAAAGTCTGATGAAGCAAAAGAAGAATGCCGAATGCAAAGTGCAGCTCTCTTTTGTTTCTACTTTTTATCTAACTTTAGATTTCAGAAAAAGGATGAGCAAGGGATCCCAGCCAAACATAACAGATGACTTGACTTTGACCTTTGAAAAAGTCAAGCTTTAAGTAATAGCTGTGACTTGTGGGATAAATTACTTTGGTAATAGAGGGTGAGTACCCCCATGTGCAGATGAGGCTAAAGTCACTGTCATACCATTTTATTATGTCTTGATTTTCTTACATCAAGGCTTTAGAGCTATGCACATTTCACTCCTAACAGAAACAGCAAGAAACTTCTTATCTCTGGTTTTCAGATGAGGAAACTCAAGCAGGAGGTTATATTACTTGAGTAAGATCAGTCAAGAAATCAGCAGGTTGCAAACAAACATCAGGTCCCCTGAAGTCAAAACTTCTGTTCCAAAAGTCTTGTTACCGAATCATGCAGAAATCTTATAATTGAAAGGGGGTATCATTGGATTTATTCTCTGTATTTTGTTCACCAATTTCTGTATATGTGAAACAGCAGTCTCTGTAGAAACTAATATATCTAAAAGATACTTTACATGGTGGTATACTAAAAGGATAATACCCACACGGCAGAGCCTGGCAAGCTGCCTGTGTCATATTTGATATGCCACATACCAGTAACAATTATAAACCTCATTCCCATGACCTGAAAAATGGTTTGAGGCTCTTTGTGTTCTGGGAGCAAGCAGATGCCCTAGGGCTACACTAGCCTGTGACAGGACGTATGGAGATGTTACTGGTGAGTACTCGAGCAAATTGATGAACAATAGGAAGACAAGTAATACAAGTGATACAAGTTATTTACATTACAATATTAAATAGTACAAGTAACATGCCCAAAATCCTTTTTAAATTATGTGGAAGTTTTTGGGCACAAGTTTCTAGTATAAAAAAAACCTATAAATTGTATAATTTATTTTTCATAATTTAACACTAGCTATAAATTTGAAGTTTCTTTAGTATTTTAATTATTTTTATCTCAAATATTAAAATTCATAAAATGAATATATATTGGAAAGAGAAAAGGCAGTCATAAACAATGGATTGTAACTATTTCGGGTGGGAATAAATGTAATATTTTGGAGTTTGTTCAGATACTCACAAAACTTTAAACTTCAATTTATGGAAAACATCACTGTCCAAGGGAAAAGGATGTCATCCAAATGGTAAAGCTCACGCTTCCATACGAATAAGTGCCTGGATCCAATTTGGCAGCACAGGCACAAAACTCCTTAAATTACCATAACAAATAAAAAATTGTCTGCCATAAGTTCAATGTTGCATTAAGTCTCAAGGCTCTGGCACAGGCAGGAATTACCCATAAGGAGTATAGTGTACAAACTGACCTGGAAATGATAAAGTAAAGGTATGTGGAAAACAAGTGAGTCAGAATTCAAAAAAAGAGTGCAAAGAGGAGGAGAGGTTTGGTCAGAGAGATTTCTGGAGATCTCTAGAGTGTCTCACAAGTTTCCAGCTGAATACTGACCACTTATATGTGAAAGGGAATAGTCGAAAGCTAGAGGATGGCTCATATCAAAACATTAGATATAAGAGTATCCCACAAAAGGATTTTACTTTGGAAATGAGGAAGAATTAATTCTTTTTTTTCTTTGCTTTTTGGGTCACGCCCGCGATGTTCAGGGATTACTCCTGGCTCTGTGCTCAGGAATTACTGCTGGTGGTGCTCGGGGGACCATATGGGGTACTGGGGATCAAACCTGGGTGGCCACGTGCAAGGCAAACACCGTGCATGCTGTGTTATTGCTAAAAATTTTAGTCAATTTTCCTTTCAATTTAGGTGTAAGTTAAGTACAATGGGGCAAGACATCCTTGTGGATAAGCAACAGACATAAGCTCTGTGTTTCCACCCTCCTTTTGCATATTTATATATACCCCACAGACTCATGGTGCATTCCTGCTGTGTGAGAATTAAGCATCATCCACAGTTAAGGACAGGAATGTGACTCAAGTGATAAAACATACATATTTGATGTAAGACTCGGGTTTCCTTCCCAGCTCCTCATGCTATGTTCCACCACCATCACAACATGTTCTACTTCTCCCAAACCCTGCCCCAGGTGAACTGGCATCCCTGAGCACTGCAATGACCCTCAAAGCAATAATAATAAAATTTTAATGAGAAGTATATTTGTTACATTCATGTCCGAGATGTTCAAGTGAGATTGTACCAGCATTATCCCAACTAATTCAATTTGATCTACTGTTGTGGTTCAACTAGGTCCACAAAAGATGTTACAGTTGTGTAGGCCCTCTAGTGTATTCAGGGGCAGATTACTATGCTCTCCCTGCCACTAATGGATGAAGAAAAGGGGCCATAAGCTTGTTGGTAACCATTGGACACTAGTTACAGAGACATCATGAAGGATTGGGGGTAGGGAGGTTACAGATAAGTGATAAACAAGGATCAGAAATAAAGCCCCTTCCTTTAGGGGGAAAATTGCCTAGAGGATCCAACTGAGAGCAGAATTCCATCTAGGGGGACATCCACCTAAGGATCAGATTCCATCTAGTGGCTTTTCACTTTTTCCTTTCCTTTACTGGTAACCCGTAAACAATCTTATTAGATTTCTTTGTCAATAATGTTTCTAGTAAGTTTGTATAAACACAATAAGAGATATAGACTATTATCTACACCTTGGATAGACTTAACATGTGAGGCCTCTCTGTACTCACGGCAGAGATTTTTCCCTGGAGACATCTCACCATATATCTCAGACTACAGTCCTGATACCAAGTTAGATTTCCCTAACCCCAACAAGGTCCTTACTCAGTCACTTCTTTATGGGACATGTCAGGGTCTGTTACATGACTGTACTCATTTTTTTAAAAAAATTCATTATACCACTGTGAGATATACAATTACACGGCCATACTCTTAATTTATCACACTTCTTATGGCACTTAGCCTATCCCATGGCAAGAAAGGGGAAAATGTACTCGAAGCTTGCCCTGGGTCCACCCAAGTCCATCAGTGGTACCCTTCTTTTGGGGAGTCAAGAACAAAGGTCAGTCAGAGGGCAACTGAGGTTTATCAGGTAAATAGGATAGAAGTCAGAACTGTCCTGCTGGTTTTCCATTGGGAGAGCAACTTGCATTCAGACAGGTAGCGTCCGAGAGCCTAGTCAGTGTATTGATGAGTACTGATGGCAGATTTTTCAGGTGTTTGGGTCTAACTTTGTCTGGGCCAGGTGCTTTTCATTTCTTTAACAACGAAATGGCATGTCGGATTTCAGAAGGGAGAACGTTGGGAATGACATATCCATCCTGTAGAATTTGTATGTGGGCAGGTGGACGTGGCTATCAAAGAGATACAAGTAGAAGTCATGGATAATCTTCTCCATTGCCTTTCTGGAAGATGTGATCAATCCATCAGGACGTTGGAGGGCAGTCATCTTGGTCTTATAGTTTGTGAGGTCAGGCAGGTGTTGCAAATGCATTTCCCTGCTTCTGTTGCATCTTCCAGTATTTCTGCTTTTCTCACTTTGAGGTTTACCTTTATTGCTTCTCTGCAACTCTTTGTGAGCTTGGAAGTTAGCATTTGGTTGCCTGAGGCACGCACCTTGCCATGTTGGTGAATGAGTTCAAGAGTTTTTGAAGACAGCCATTCTTTTGTGACTTTCTCTTTCTTGGAATTCTTCACACAATCATGGAGGTGCTGAGCCAGTCGGTTGTATTCTTCATCAAAGTTGTCAATGATGGCATCTTCCCATGTTGCCATGATGGTGCCTAAGAGTTCAGAGTTGGTGGTCATTCTGGGGAGTTCTCTTCTTAAACTTTTCAGCCTTTTCTCCCTGTTGCATGAAGAAGAATTTTGCCCCTAAGGAGACATTGGTCTGAACCTATTTTAAATTTTGGGATAACAGTGACATCAGACAGGCAAAACTGTCAGTTGAATAAAGGTGTGGTCAATTTCATTGTGGAACTGTCCACAATGAGATTCCCATGTCCAATGTTTCGATTCAACCTTCTGGGACTGAGATTTCCCATGAATGGACTTATTGGACATGATGAACTCAGTTTCTCACCCTGTTCGTTCCATTCTAGGCCATGGGTCCCATTGTAGAGTTCTTTGGCCGATATTCTCGGTCCTATCTTGGCATTAAAATCACCAACTATGTTCAGTTCAAGTAGGGATGTCTACCTTCTTGACATCCCTTCTTGAAAAGTTCCACTGTTCAAGAAGGGAGACATCCACAACATTGGCAACAATCACCCCATCTGCCTGTATCCGTAATCTAGAAGCTGTTCACTCAAATCATCCTGAACACGATTGGCAGAACATTAGATGATGGACAACCACATGAGCAAGCTGGCTTCCTAAAAGGATTCAGCACAATAGACCATATCAACACAGTAACCAAGCACATTGAGGTTTGGAGGGAGTTCAAGATGCCATTCAGTCTCATGTTCATTGATTTAAAGAAAGCCTTTGATTCTGTGGAGAATGAAGTGGTCATTGAAGCCCTAGCCAAACAGGGCATTCAAAACCAATACATCAAGATCCTTCGTGAGCTGTTTTATGGATTCACCACCAGGATCTCACCATTCTGCAAGGAAGTGATTGTTGATGTCAAAAGAATGATACAGCAGGGTGATATGATTTCACCAAAACTCTTCAGCTCCATTCTCGAGAATATCATGTGACAATTAGAATGGGAAGGAATGGGAGTGAAGATACATACTCGGCAACTACACCACCTCCGCTTCTCTGATGACATTGTTCTAATAACACCTAACATTAGCCAAGCAGCACAAAAATTGCCTGACTTTGACCAAGAATGTGGAAAGATAGGTCTACAGCTGAATCTCAACAAAACAATGAAAAACGAACTAGTTCCAGAGGCTCCACTCACTCTCAATGGAGAAACATCTCTGAATGTAGCAGTTATGTGTGCCTAGGTCGAGAAATCAACACGAAGAAAAACCTGAGCTGAGCAGAAGGAAGAGAGCGAATGTCATGAAATGCTTTCAAGAGCATTGAAGAAATAGCTAAAAGGACAAAGAACCTCCTCCTCCGGGCAAATCTCTTTCTCCCTGCATTAACATACACCTCAGAGATCTGGGCCCTACTAAAGCAGAATGACAACGATATTCAGGTCTCCCAAAGAGGAATCTAAAGAGCCATGCTTGGAATATCATGACTCACTCAAGTGAGACAAGGAATCCGGAGTTCTGACCTCCATTGATGATCAAGAGTCAGGGACACTCTCTCCTTTGCCAAGACATTGAAAATTAGATGGGCTGGACATGTAATGCGATTTGGAGATGACCGCTGGACTAGAGCCATTACGGGATGGATCCTATGGGACATCAAAAAATCACATGGCTCAAATAGCTAAAGCAATCCTGGGGAAAAAGAAGATGGGGGTATCACTTTCCCCAACCTCAAGCTCTACTACAGAGCACTTGTAATTAAGACAGTTTGGTATAGGAATGTAGACAGACCCTTGGACCTATGGAATAGAACTGAATATCCTGAAACACACTCTCAAATATACAACCATCTAATCTTCGATAAAGGAGTGAAAAATATTAAGTGGAGCAAAGAAAGTCTCTGCAACAAATTGTGCTGGGAAAACTGGACAGCTACGTGTAAAAAAATGAACTTAGACCTCCTCTAACACCATGCACAAAAGTCAGATCAAAATGGATTATAGATCTCAACATCAGATATGAATGTATAAGGTACATTGAAGAAAACATAGGAAAAATGCTCTACAGCATAGAAACTAAAAGTATCTTTAAAGACGACACACCACTGACCAAGCAAATGGAAGCAAAGATAAACAAAATGGATTATATAAAATTGAAAAGTGTCTGCACCTCAAAAGAAACAGTGACCAAGATACAAAGACAGTACACAGAGTGGACAAGGATATTCACCCAATATCCACCTGACAAGTGAGTGGATAGCCAGGATATATCAGGCACTGGTAGCACTTCACAAGAAAAAAACAGCCGACCCCATCAAAAAATGGGAAGAAGAAATGAACAGAAGCTTCCAAAAAGAAGAAATTTGAATGGCAAAAGGCATATGAAAAAGTGCTCTTCATCATTAATCATCAAGTAGATGCAAATCAAAATAACAATGACGTACCATCTTACACCACAGAGACTGGCACACATCCAAAACAGCAAGAACAACCAATGCTGACGTGGATGTGGGGAAAAAGGGACTCTCATCCACTGTTGGTGGGAGTGCTGATTGTTCCAGCCCATTTGGAAAACAATATGGCATTCCTCCGAAAACTAGATATTGAGCTCCCATTTGATCCAGCAATAGCACTCCTGGGAATATACCCTAGAGACCGAAAAACACATAGAAGAAACACTATCTGTACTTCTTTATTCATTGCTGCATTATTCACAATAGCTAGAATATGGAAACAACCTAAGTGCCCGAGAACAGAGGACTGGCTAAAGAAATTGTGATACATCTACACAATGGAATACTATGCAGCTGCCAGAAAAGATGAAATTATGAAATTTACCTGCAAATGGATTGACATGGAGACTATCTTGCTGAGTGAAATTAGTCAGAAGGAAAATGACAGATATAGAATGACTGCATTCATTAGTGGGATATAAATATATATCAATGTTTTACTGAGTGTGGGCAATGGTAATGTCAGACTAGAACTCACAATTAAATATACACAAAGAGACTTACATGATAAACCCTAAATGTCTGCAGGGCTAGCTGAAATGTGCAAAAGAAGGAGGAGAGAGATGCAGGGACACAGAGAGAGAGAGAGAGAGAGAGAGACAGAGAGAGAAGGAGAGGAAAGGGGGTACCTGCTACTGAGGCAGCCTAGGGGTAGGCAGGAGGGTGTGGGTATACTGGTGGCGGTGAGGGGGTACTAGTGGAGGGATGGGTGCTGGAATAGTGTATTACAAATAACCAATTATGAACACCTTTGTAACTATGTTTCACTGTGGTATCACTTGATCACTTGAATCCCGTTATTCATCGATTTGCTCAAGCGGGCGCCAGTAACATTTCCATTGGACCCTATCACGTGCCAATGTAGCCCAATGGCATCTGGTTGATTCAGGAATATGAAGAGCCTCAAACCGTTCCTTCAGGGTCTTTACAAGGAAGTCTGACCATCTCGTAGGTGGGCGGCCACATGATCTTTTGACATCCCGTGGGATCCAGTCGGTAATGGCTCTAGTCCAGCGGTTGTCTCCAAATCGCATTACATGTCCAGCCCATCTGATTTTCGATGCCTTGGCAAACGAGACAGCGTCCCTGATTCTGGAATAGCGATGGAGGTCAGAACTCCGGATTCCCTTCACTCACTTGAGTGAGGCGTGATATTCCAAGCATAGCTCTTTCTATGCCTCTCTGGGAGACCCAAATAGCATTCTCATCCTGCTTTCGTAGGGCCCAGGTCTCTGAGGCGTAAGTTAATGCAGGGAGAACGGTGGAGTCGAAGAGATGTGCCTGGAGCCGGAGGTTCTTTGTCCTTTTAGCTATTTCTTCGATGCCTTTGAAGGCATTCCATGCACAGCTCAGGTTTTAGGTCGTTCATCATGTTGACTTCTCGACCTAGGTACACATAACTGCTGCATTCAGAGATGTTTGTTCCACTAAGAGTGAATGGGGCCTCAGGAACTAGTTCATTTCTCATGAACATAGTTTTCTTCAGATTCAGCTGTAGACCTACCTTTCCACATTCTCGGTCAAAGTCAGTCAGCATTTGTGCCGCTTGGCTAATGTTTGGTGTTATTAGAACGATGTCATCAGCGAAGCGGAGGTGGTGTAGTTGCCGACCATCTATCTTCACTCCCATTCCTTCCCATTCTAATTGTCTCATGATGTTCTCGAGGGTGGCACTGAAGAGTTTTGGTGAGATGGTATCACCCTGTTGAACCCCTCTTTTGACATCAATGATCACTTCTTTGTAGAATGGTGAGATCCTGGTGGTGAATCCGTAATACAGCTCACGAAGGATCTTGATGTATTGGGTTTGTATAATGAAAATTATACTGTGGTCTAATGAAAAATTTTGAAAAATCACTTGGCTGCCCACCTACAAAATGATCAGACTTCTTTGTCAAGACCATGAATGAATGGTTTGAGGCTCTTCATATTCCTGAAGCAAGCAGATGCCATTGGGATACACTGGCACATGATAGGGTCAAAGGTAAACGTTACTGGCACCCGCTTGAGCAAATTGACGGATAACTGGATGTCAAGTGATTAATTGATCTAATATGATAGAATTAAATATTTCAGAGTCAACTAATTCCTATATTCCAAAAAGCACTTTGTTATCCATTTTAAAATTCTAGTCGGGGCCAGAGAGATGCAGCCGGTAGGGGGCGCAGCCAAGCGGGTTCAATCCCGGCATCCTGTATGGTACTCCAGGTACTGCCAGGAATAATGCTGAGCGCAGAGCCAAGAGTACACTCTGAGCATTGTCAGGTGTGACCCAAAAAGCCAAATATATAAATATAGATAAGTTATAGTCAAAATAACTATACTTGGAAAACTTACTACAGTGTTGCAAAGTACAGCCTTATAAAATGTAATCGTCTTTGTCCAAAGATTCTGTACTTCATTGTCTCATTGCTTGGTGCCATTTTATGGCATAAACACATTATATAAGATGTGTTTACATGCTTTCTATGTCCATAATGTGTCGCCTTCAAATCCATATAATGTGCTGTGTGATAATCCTGTCACTTTGTTTTTGTTTTTGCTTTTGCTTTTTGGGTCACATCCGGTAATACTCAGGGGTTACTCCTGGCTCTGCACTCAGGAATTACTCCTGGCAGTGAGCAGGGAACCATATGGGATGTGAAGATCGAACCCAGGTCAGCCAGGTGCAAGGCAAATGCCCTACCGCTGGACTATCACTCCGGCCCCAAATCCTGTCACTTTGGAGCTTTATGAACTATAAATATACAAGTTCCCATGATATTGTAAGCAAATGATGAACGAGTAAATACGTTTTAACCTTTTCACTTAAAATATATTGTATTATGAGTAAAAATTAAATAACAAGTTGTAGCGATGGACACATAAGAAAGGAAAAAATTATTTTTAATATCTCTAATTACATTCCCTCCCTATTCTTAGAAATAAGCTTTCATATTTTTATTTTGTCCATGTCTTTCCAAGATATAATGCCAAAGTTATTAATATTGAGCAGAGTGAAAGCTAGGAAAAAGGGGACATTTGTTTTCAAATAATCTCATAACTATGCTTAATTAAAAATATGCATCGCTTTGTTGAAAATAAAAAAAACTAAAGTAAAATGATAATTGTGTTATGGTGAAAAATGGAGGGAATAAGGGAGCGGGACCAGGTACTACAGTTAATACAATTGGTCATTGTATTAACTGTAGATCATTGTATTAACTGTATTAACTGTAAATCTCACCATCCTTTGGTTGTCAGGCAAATAGATAATGAAAATGGCTAAGGGGCAGAGGTCAAAGTAACTCTTGAAAGGGAACTACAGGTCAAAGCAACTTTCTCTTTGACCCTCTCAGCTGTGTCCTGAAAAAAAAACAGTGTTAGCATCAGCTTTTTACTTGTGCAGTAGCTGAGAACAACAGAGAACCAAGGACCCAGGGAGCCCAGGGAGGTACAGCCCTCACAGGCCCTCCTAGGATCCCACAGATGGATAACAGAGACAACAGACAGAACAGCAGGGAAAGGACATCAGCATTGAAGAAAAAAAAACAGTGAGGGGGAGAAGACAAGTGACCTTGAACACAAGGTAGAAAAGAGAGATCTTTACCTCAGAGAGGGACCCTGGAAGCTACTTACTCCTCTGGATGCAGAAACCAATGCCACAAAGATCAGTGTTGCCCTAATTATACAGACAGAACTCAAGGATCAAGGGGCGAGACTTAGATAAGTTGTTGATGATGATCATTAGAGTACAGTTCACCTACAGAAGAGAGAAATTAATTCAAATGGCACGAAATGTATGCAAATGAAGTGGTGGTAAAGTTTAAGATAACAAAGTTAGAATGTGAAGTAATAACGTGACTAGAGAATAAATTAGGGACCCTTACGAGCCAGATAATGAACATTTTATGATGTGTAGTAAGGCTCTTGAGTTTGATGTTCTGTGTTGGAGAAGCCATTGAAGAGTTATTAAATTGGTTGGTTCACTTATACACAAGTGAAGGATAACCTTCCAGGGATAGTTTTATTTTTTGAGCACTGATTTCTTTCTAATATTGCAATACAAGGCCATGATCAGAAAATTAGATACTTGCATAAATCAGTAAGAAAAATACCATTTATTTATATATACGTATATATAAATATGTACTTAATACATATATATTAAATGATGATAACAAAGTGCTTAGGTTTTTCATAATTATTCTCACATAAAAATTAAAGAACTCTACTTTTTAGAAGCATTTTTTCTGTAATTACTTTCACTTTTCTTTTATAACATATTGTTTTATCCAAATTGCTTTGTGGAAAACAGTGATAAAAAGCATCATGTATTTCTCCCACATATCATTTAAGTTCAGCTACTGAAGAGAGATTTTACTTCAGTTGTCAAATGGAAATATTATTGGCACCCGCTCCAGCAAATCGACAAATAACGGGATGTCAAGTGATCAAGTGTAAATATACTATAATTTTATCTAACAGAGTTATTGTTAAATGCAGTGGTATCTGTGCTTGGAGGAAAAGGGACAAAGAGAGAAATATCCAGTTCTGAGTAAATCATTCAAACCCAGATGACTTTATTTTCAGAGATGATGAATTTGCTATATAGAAAAGGCAAGGCTACCTTTGTTTTATAGTGGGAGAGTCATAGAATTATCTCTGAGGTGCTGAAAGCCAGCAATGGTGCAATAAAGTCCCTAATGATATGCCAACATTGATTTAAAATGTATTATAATTTTGAAATCATGAAAATAGTCTAAGTTATAAATACAAGACAGACATGGGGCAAAGCTTCTACTGGCTCTCACCTTGCCCAGCCGCTCATGAGATGCCCGGGAGTGATGGCGGCAGGTTCTAGCCCTGGCCCACCACCACAGCAGAGCCTCACAACAAGCCAGATGACACCCCACTCCATGAGGACCTCCATTTTCCACATCCGGACTTCCCCCTCATCAGAACTCCACCCAGCAGACCAGCATATTACAGCCTGCCTCGCGGCCGCAAGCAACAGCACGGTTCATCAATAAGTGCTGGATTTTGAGATGACTACAAGAGTATGCTACCCACATGGCAGAGCCTGGCAAGCTACCCGTGTCGTATTTGATATGCCAGATATCAGTAACAATTATAGACCTCATTCCCATTACCTGATGGAATGGTTTGAGGCTCTTTATGTTCCTGGAGCAAGCAGGTGCCCTTGGGCTATACTTGCATGAGACAGGTCATATGGAGATGTTACTGGGGCCTGTTAGAGCAAATCGACGGTGAACAGGAAGACAGTGATACGGTGATATAAATACAAACTAGCAAAATTGTAAAGTTGTGGATTTTTCTCATTTAGTAAATAGCAAAACATCTTTTTGATCAAATAGATTCTGTCCTCAGAGAATTATTCATAGCAGTGGAAATTTCTTATTTTGAAGTTATGAAACAGAAAAAGTCTTCATAAAGATTACTCTGAGTGTCTACTGCCAAGGGTCATGTACCTTTAAGATTTGAAATACACAAAACTGTGTGAGATAAGAAAGATACAATGAAATATTTATTCCAATAAATGACGTCTTTCTCTCTTTTTTCAATTGAGCTAGTGGTATTTTAGAACTAACCACTGTGCACAGAATTTGAAGGAGAGACTACTGTTATTCTCATTGGTGCTTAGGGTGTCAACCAAATCTGGGACTTGAAACTAAGCCCTCCGTACAAGCCAGACATTTGCTTAAAACAAAGTTACATCTCTCTAGCTGAATATTATTATTATTACCATTGTTAACAGTAAGCAGCACAGAACAAATCTAAGAATATTCTCCAGTACAGAATTTATACAAGAAATTATATCACAGGTCCTCAGTAATTTTTCTAATAAAAATATTTGCATGGTGATCACTTACCTTAAAGCAATACAGAACTTGCTTTGCACAAATCTGACCTGGTTCCACCCCTAGGCACTGCTAGGAATAATCTCTAAGTGTCAGGAGTAACCTCTGAATTCTGCTTGCTGGGACTCCATATTCCAATCTCCCAGTTTATCTGGCCACATGAACACACACACACACACACACACACACACTCGCACACACACAAACACACATAGACACAAATACACACATTCAGTGTACCTTAATAGGCTTTCCTATTAAATTTAGTCTTGAAATTTAGTCTTGAAAAAAATTTAGTCTTGAAAAAAGAATTGGAAAAAAACTGCATGCATGTAGTTCAATAGCAAAAGACTGAACAGAAGATAGAAGAAAATACACATTTTATTACAAGTAAGAATTCCTAAGGTGCAACTGTTGGTAGCTTGTTAAAGCTCATTAGTTTTAGAAAAAAGTAAATTGTATCACATTTTAGCTATGTTTTGATAAAGTAACATTTCTCTTAGAATTCATTATCTTAATTGGCAAAATATTAAGATTTACGTGTCCTGTTACATTCAGATAGAGAGTGGCAGATTAAGCAGGTAAATCAAAAATTATTAAATGTAATTGAGTCTTAAGATTGTGAAATTCCTTTAGAAATATTACAAATATTGTTTAGTAAAAGAAAACTTATACTATAGTCAAGGGAAACTTTTGTGAAATAAAGTAATCCATATATATATACATATGTATATTTTATATTTGCTGTTTGGGTCATACTCGGCAATGCTTGGGGTTAGTTCTGGCTCTGCACTCAGATATTAGTGCTGGCAGTTCTCGGGGGATCATATGGGATGCCGGGATTAAACCTGGTTCCGCTACAGTCAAGGCAAACACCCTACCTGCTGTACTATCACTCAGGTCCCAGTAATCCATATGTTTAGAATCAACTGCTTGAGATCTGAACGTGGTCCTCGGGGTCAGTGACTACATTAATTTTGGGAGTGAATTCTTTAGTGTTGTTTTCTTCTTTCTTGGTATACATTATTGCTTCTAATGATGTTCTGCTGAGACAGAAAGATATTAGGAATGATAAAAATTGAAAGCCCATAAGTAGGCTTCTGGTTTTAAATTTAAATGGTTATTTTGAAAAACATAGCCTTTTAAAAATCAACAAAACACATTATATGAAAGACAAAAAAATACATGCAGCATTTAATCTAATGATCCATCCATTTTTTGTTATAACAATGACAGTTTTGCTTATACATCAAGGCCACATCAGATAGTGTTGTTGGCACAAGGACACCCTACTTATTAAAACATGCAGACATAGCTACTAGACATTTAAGGATTAAAACATAAATAGTTTTGCACTATGTTCAAATTTCAAAACAATCTACAACATTTTCAAATGTCAAAGGGCATATTTAGTGGAACTGTAAGTTGCTAAATTTGTTTTATTTATTTTGCGGGAGAGACAATCCGGTGTTGTTTAGATTTTACTTCTGACTCTTCACTCAGGGATGACACCGGTGGAATTCAGAGGAAAGTAAGGGTGCCAGGGATTGAACCTGGCTTGAGCAAGGTAAAGGGCTTGCTGCTGCTCTCTCCCTCCAGCCCGGACATATACGCTTGACAGTTAGACAAGAAAGGCATGGCTCATAGTCCTTGAGTAAGTACTTGGCTTTTATCCCGCTGCTTCCAGAATTATTATGGGGAATCTTGGAATGCCCCTTCTTTGTTTTATATCAATCTTTTCTTTTTGCTTGTATTTTTGTAACTGAATTGATTATTTTTCAATATTTTGACCGTCATAGTGTTAGCTCGATGGAACCATTCTTTCAGACAATAGTAAATTGCTGGATTTTTTTTAACAAGCTGAAGACAGTGAGTAGAAAATACCAATTTCGTGATTGTCATGGTGGGGGTAATTTTATGGTAGGAAAATTAAGTACAGTCCACTAATGCTCATTCACACTCCATACCAGCGGTGGGCCTCTTCTCTTCTTTAATTCTCATCTCTAAAGTTGTGTTTCTTGTGTGTGGCTAAATCTATTGTTGAAAGTAATTTATATTACTTTGGATAATATACTGCATGTGGGAAGAAATTGGGCTGTATTAATATATCTACTCATCTATGTATTAAAAGACTATAGTAATCTGCAATAAAATGTCAAAAATGTCAAAGAATCATTATAATATTTGCTGTACAAAATATTTCTATACCTCAAGTTTGCTATTAAAATACCTTAACTGCTGTGTCATTTTATTGGCGAGTTCATGTAAGATGAAATTATAAAGTAATCTGCTCCAGTATGTGCATACATAGAGGCTTTTCTCTGTTTTAGTAAGAATAGTTGGGTGGCTGATAAGCAGTGTTCAGGAGGTCTGGACACATTCCTCACAGTATTTGGACAACCCAGCTGACTGCTCAAAGGTAAGCTCATGGATGTAGAGTTGCCCAGGCCCTGTTATACTGGGCAACACAACGGCCACACTTGCAGTATCCGGGCTACTTTGTACTCATAAGCAGCATTTTGTGAGGCCCATCATTACTATACTGGGTAGTGCCTGGGGACCCTGTGACATTGAAGATACCATATTAATCCCAGTGCCCTCTTGGACACTTTTATGTTGTTGTTCACATGAGATAGTTTTCTCTCTCAATGAGAATCTGCTCAGAATTTTAACAATTTTGCATATATTTGCCTGCTGTTTAAATATTAAAAGATCTATGCTATCAGTTACTAAGATGGGGAGGGGGTGCTCACATTGTAGATGTTTTTCTTTATTTTAAGCAAATATGTATCCAAGTTCTTCCAGGAAAGCACCCACTAACCATAATAATCCAAATCTACCATTTGTAGCATGGTACCTTTTTAAGTTGCGAACTTCTTGGAAGGGCTTTTGCCATAAGGCAACGTTATCCACAGGGTGTTGTAATTACTACTCTGTTGCTTTCACCATCTAAATTTGTATGATTTCAACAACATTCTAGGATACTGTTGGCATCTTCATTAGGGATAGGAGGCAAATATAATCCTGGCAAATGTTCTAAAGTGGCAACAGGGATTCAGTCAGGCATGTTGAGTTCAGTCCATGCTTTTAATTACATTGTTCTTTACTTCTTATCTATGGACACTTCCTCACTGATGGCTTACTTAATCTAATGTATCTGTGTTTGCTATTTATTAGCATTCATGTTGTTCCAACAAAAGAGTATAAGGTTAGTGATGCCATAGATTTATAACTAATCAAATTTTGTTTCTCAAGAGTATCTGGAGACCAGAGTCCAAGATCATGTCAACGAGCGCATTCTCTACACTGTCTTTTGCTGGTTGATGAGAGGAATTCCTTCTCCCATGCATGTTTTATAGCAGGACAATTCTCATTCATGAGACCTCCACTTCAGGAGTTAACCGTTTCCTAAATGTCTCTTCTTCTAATATCTTTGTCTTTAGATGTGAATTTTTCAAATATGAAGTTGAGTAAAAAGAACATCCAGACTACAATTTTTTTCAGGGTCCTATATTGAAACAAAATGTTTATTTAAAAATGTTTAAAGTTTGGGGTCATTGACATACAAGATTGATCTCATACCATCCCCCAATATAAGCAGTATACTTCAGTTACATTAGTTCATTCGTATATGTGCTGCCAGAGTGACCATTACATCAGTCCATTGGTATCCATCAAACATTTAGTCTACTCTGCCCTGCTTTAATAAACTCAGTCCTGCAGGTTTAGTCTAAAGAAAACTTTTCATTGGCATTATCTTTTGTGACTTTATTTCTTTATACCACGTGTGAATGAGGTTGCCTGCTACTTGTTTTCTCCTTTAAGACTTATTCTGTTTAGGTTTCACCATCGTCATGCAGCAAATGGAACGTTCCATCTACTCTAATAGATAAGTGGCATTACCTACTCCTCTCCTTGAATACTTGGGTTGTTTCAAATATTGTTGCCACATAGATGTGCATAGGTCTTTTTGGCTAATTTATTTATTTTTCAGATTCTTATAAAGAAAATGATTGATCATATAATAGGTAATTTTTTAAGTGTTTGAGAAATATTCATACAATTTTCTGTGGGAGCTTGAACCATTTGTACCTTCTCATCTATGCACACCTCTCCTCATACCTGCCCACTGATATGAGAAGATTGTGTCTGTATTCCTCAATACTTGTGTCTGGCATTTTTATATAGCTGATTCTCACAATTGTGAGGTGATAGCTTATGGTTTAGGTTCAAATTCCTCCAATAATACATGATATTGATCCTAGTTGTAGGTGTCTCGTGCCCATGTATAGGTCCTTCTTGGTAGCGATTGTTTCTTCTCTAAATTTTGGTAAGGCTTCTACACATTTTTGTTAATGTTCAATTTTGTGGGTTTTAGTGAAAACTCTCCTTATGTCTTTAGTCCTTCACAAGATTTTCAACTGTTTTATTCTCTATACTAGAATGTGTATTTAATTTGTTTCACTACTTACTCTGTAAAAGTTTATTTATATTATTCTGTTGGCTTTACAGACATGCCCAACAGTGATCATGACTTACTTCTGTAGCTGTAATCCAGCCCTGGCAGTGTCTAGGGGAGCATTTGTACTGCTGGGATTCTACCCAGGGTCAACAATGTAGGATAAAACTGTCTTATTTTCTGTTCAATATCTGCTTTCCCTCTGAACCCACAACAGGAATTTTATTTTTTGTCTACTTTTTTATTATATGAGATCTAACAGCCAAGCTATTAATCTACTTTGAGTTAACTTCTTTTTTTTGCTTTTTTGGGTCACGTCAGCAATGCTCAGGGGTTACTCCTGTCTCTACACTCAGAAATTACTCCTTACAGTGCTTGGGGGCCATACGGAATGGGGGAATTGAACCCGGGTCTGCCACATGCAAGGCAAATGCCCTACCAGATGTACTGTCGCTCCGGCCCCTGAGTTAACTTTTGAGTTTGGTGTGAAACTCAGTGGAAGGAGGTTCAATTTCACTACTTCGTTTGTGGTCATCCATTTGTTCAATACCGTTGTTGAAGATACCATCTTTTGTCCATTTTATGGTCTGAGTTTTTTTTTTAATTAATTGACCATAATATGAATATTTGTGCATTCCCATTTCCATTTGGGCTTCACTCAGTACTGTGCTGATGGCTTACTTTACTCCTGGTTCTGGACTCAGGGATCGCTAGGCAGGGCTTAAGGGGGCTTTATAATTGACAAGGATTAAGCAAAGGTAGACACATGCATGAAAAGAACCATCTCTGTTTTATCATTACTTTTGTCCCCTGTATCAAGAACTTTAGATCTTTGAAAGCCTAAGAAAGGTCTGCAGTGCCCAGCAGACACAGGTTGCTGAGTTGTGACTGTGGAAACCAAGTGATAGAGAATGGTGGTTTTGAACTGCATTCTAGGACTGGCAGAGAACAGGTATGCTTGGTCATGTGTTGCAGGACTCCTAAGGGCCGCTGCATCTGCTCTGAATTGCCACCTGCAAATCACTTCATAGATAAGGGGGTAGTCTAAATGTGGCAGTTTATCCGACCATGTATGCTGTACTAGCTGGTATAAATATTCTCCCATGCTACCACAATCATCGTTGGACTAGCTAGATCTCACCAGCATATTAGCCTGGCCACGTAGGACCCCTAAATAATTAGACCAGAGAGAAATGCTGTTTGCTTCCAAGCAAACAAGCATGGCTCCCTGATATACTCAAAGGCAACTAAAATACAAAACTACAATGAAGTAGAAGAGACGTGTGAAGGCTTGGAGAAATATTTAACTGGCATTAATATTAGTCTTTGGTACAGAGACATGCCATCTCAGAAACCCCCTTCTCTACCCTATAAAGGCATTTCCAGGCAGATCTTGGCTCAAAACATTAAGCATACAAAGGGCCTAGGTGAGGTGCAGGGAGGGATTACCCTAAGGGCATTTGACCCTCCCTGCTTTCCATAACAGTGGGAGGAAGGTCTGAGTGGCAGGGGGTATAAACTAGCCTGTTTCCTCTCTCGCGGGCTTCTTTTTGGACTCTCTCTTTGTGAGCCCTCACCCTTCTTGGAAGTCTTGTCTTCTCCTTTTACAAGGCCTTTACACGTGGTGGTCGCCATCTTGGCCTACACGTGGCTGGGGTTCTAGCCTGAAATCCTAAGCACCGGGCTTTTCCTTTTTGCTGATTTGTATGGCCTGAACCTGTGATAAGTAAAGCCTTTTAAAACTGCATCGGATTCCTTAGTTTTCATCCATTTCGCCGGCTTCAAAGGTAGAAGGGAACTTCGCTTCCCGGTACTGTCGGGGATCCCGGCGGAGCTCCCCGACAGTCATGGACCAGGTAGAGATCACAGCAAACAGCCGGATTTAGGAGGACTGTATGGCTCTTTATAGCTGTAGCGATGTAAGACTTCCTTGCTCCCACTCATATATGCTCAGGCAGGGGGCTGGTCTACTTATTTACAAGGGAATAAGAACTCTTGGAACTCAGCCCCAGGTAGCTCTACAATTTTCTGGGAGTGGATGAAGTACTCCTCAGAAATTTGTCCTGAAGGTCTGTTGCCATGGAGCTGAGATCCACTATGCTATGCACTAATTGCTAAGTCAAACATATAAACAAGACAACACCGGCCTGTGTCTCTGACCTTTTTGCATGCTCATTTTTTGCCTCACAGTTCAGTGTTCTGAGTACAGTATTGTGGGGTAGGTGTGTGAGTTTTATAGTTTAACACTCCTGGAAAGTAAAGATTTGACTCTTAGAAATGTTCTTTCTATTTCTTGCCCCATGGAAGAATTTCTTTCTTGTCGAGTGTCTCTCTCTCACCAGTCATCCTGAGTACTCTTATTTTGATCTGACTTGAGAGTTTAGTTTTTTGGGGTTTCAGAATGACATCACTGTAAATTGATTCACTTTTAGTGTACATTGGTTGTGATTTCTGAAGGATGTAAACGCAATTTCCATAGTTTCCCTATTTTCTTTCTCATCTTAGCCCAGTCAATTCATTTTCTCCCTTTGCCAGTATATCTTTCTTTCTCCTCCCCTCCCCTGCTTTTGTTTTTTCATTTTGGTTCCGGGGTCACACCAAAGGACTAAAGTTTAACTCCAGAAAGTGCTTGGGGGTTACAGCTGGGGTTCCTCAATGCAAAGCATGTTCTCCAGTCCAATTACCATTCTCCCTAGTCCCAGTGTATGTTTTTGTACTTTGTAGTTTATTCTCCTTGAACTGTTCTAATTGGCTAGTGAGGATACATAGAGCAGTAGAGTGAAAACATTTAGTGGTATTCAAATATTGTCTTTTATTCATACACAAAGTAAAAATTTCAATTATTGTTGCATGAAATGTGAGAGCATGGATGAATTGTTTTTGAAAAGACAGTTTAAGATGATAAATACATAGAATAATTGCAAAAGTTTATAGAGTTTCAACGAGACTTTGAAACCAGTTTTGCAAAAATAATTGTTTGTAGGAAAGGATATCCAAAATGTTCATTTAGGCAGACCTCTCTACTGTTGCAATATCTCATTGAAATCACAACGGAGATTCCAAACAACATATTAATGTATGAATGTAGATATGTGTGAGCTAATTTATGCTGACAATTAAAGTTACTAAATAAATTCTCACATATTGATTGATTAGAGTATTCTTTGTCAGTAATTGATAGCTTGAAATTGATTATTAGCTGCAGGTTGCTCAATATACATAAAAAGATCAAGACAAGCTAGAAAGTTTCTTCAAAATGGATAGGAATGTACTGGAGAGGTATTATCATGGGTAAGCTGCTTGTCTTGCATTGAGAAACTGTTGGTTCCTCCAGGCACCCCAAGTGTAATTCCCATGAGCAGAGCCAGGAGCAACCACTGAGCATCAGTAGGTGTGGCAAAGACAAAGAAACAAGCAAATAAAAAAGGGATGGGTCTTTATTGTTACATTTTGACTATCCAAATGCTCATTCCAGAAAGAAGAAAACCCAATTTATATATTAAAAAAGAAACAAAAACAGAAAGATATTCTTTTGTTGCCTCTCCCTATGTAATATTTTCTGATTTTGAGCATCAATTATTTATTAAAATATTTAAATTAGGCAATACAATAAAAAGTTCAATAGATCATATGGTTATTTAAACATTGCAAGTGCATACATGGCCTGCTCCAGTGTTCATGATAACTGAGCTGAATTTAAGTATTTCAGAGGCAATATCATGGAAAAGATCTTCATTCAATTTATAGGAAAATTTCTTTCTGTGCCGGAAAATGTTTTATTACATTCCAGTGTAGAGGTAGACAATACAAATGCTATGGATCAAGTGATATCCAAAGCTCGTTTGTATTTTCCTAGTCTCATTTTTTTACCTTTCTGCCATTTCAATTTTGTTTAAATTGTCATTCATTGACCATCTGAAATTATTAGAGACTTCGCAGTTTTATTGGACTTGGAACTAATGTGATGCCAGAAAGCATAACTGACAATTGTTCTAGTATTCATTTCTCTCCCAGTGCACAGGCAATCAAATTCTTTCCCATCTTGTAAGACACAGTCATCATCACTCACCTTGTTCTATCAAAACAGTCAATCTACATAATGGAAAATGTAAAAATTCTGAGGTCAGAATAGAGTTCTTGCTACTTGAAAGCTACAGAATAGATTTTACTAACATTTTGGAGAGATTTCCAATGTGCATTCTGTATGGATTACAAAAATCACCTTCTTTCTTCCCAAATAAGGTGAAATAGAATTTTTGAGGTTACTTTATCTTACCATATCCAATTTCTTGAAAGTAAAATTATATCACCCACCATGTTACTGTTCAATAATAATACAACCATGGTTTTAAACTGATTCCTTAAAAGGGGAAGAATATGCTATCAAACCTGACTTTATACTTAATTATCTATAGCATTTAATCTCCAAACCTGTATAGAAAATAAAATATCACTTCAAATTTAGCAAGCAGATAATAGGACTCTTCCAATGCTTCTATGCTTAACATTTGTTACCAAGACAAAGGATTACTTGAACTTCCAAACTTACTGCTGTCTTTTTGTAATCCTTTCTAGCATGTAGACTAAAATTTAAAGTAAACACATTGCTAAAGGAACTGAAGATGCAAGAACTAATGAGGGAAAAGACAACAAGAAAAGTGAGTTACAGATTGTCAGGAAGAAAATCACACATCAACACAAATGAAAACTTTCAATTAAAAAAATTGTTCGTGCCAATGCACTTAACATAGCAGGATTCATAAATGCTTCGAACAATTTGTATATATCAACACAAGTATAATAATTATTCAATAGATAAAATTTCAATGTTATTTCTTTCTTATGTCAAAATGCTTTGAAGCTAATTATGAGTTACTTATAATTTTTATACAGTAGACTACAAGGGATTTTTGACAAAAAATTAAATTCAGTCAGGTAACGGTAAAATCAAGCCAAGTTGAAAGGCAGTGAAAACTGTGTAGGAAGAAAGTTTCTATTTGGGAATTGATTGGAGAACATTTTATAAAATTGCTATCAAGAGACAAGAACATAGTAAAGAAAACTACCACACAGGTTTATTCTTCCAAGAAAAGAGAGATATCGACTTGTGATTTTAAAATATAAAGAAAAAAATGGAGTTAGAAATAATGTTACTGCATTTCTCAGCAAGAATAGACAGGAGTTTGAGTTGAGTTAGAATGAACCTAGAAATAAAGAGTTCAGCTTCTAAGCACAATTTTTTGGGTGCTTTATTAACTATTTAATATCGCTTGTTAAGACAAGGGAGTTCTGAAAGGGGAAGCAATGCACTCTGTAACTCATCAGACAGGAGAGCGCAGATATGCAGGATAAAGCAAAATGCACTGAGAGCGGGATTACTGTTTCCCTGACAACCTCTCCGCTCCTCACTGTTCCTGGGGAAGTGTTTGATTTTTTTCTCACTGATAGCATTTCCTTTAGCTTTTTTGGTTGCCTCTCCTTTGTTTCTCTCTTCTATTTGGGTACCTTAGATTTAAAGTGATGTACTTGCTTATGTATTTCTTGAATAAATGTATGCTCGTCTTCACTATTAAAAAAATATAGGAGTAGTGACACTTGCCATTTAACAATTTATGCACTGAGTCAGGGGCAAAGTAGGAAGCGATCCCACACCCTAATTGCTGACCCTTCACTGATAAGCCAGTTGTATGCCCATTGGCTAGCACTAGGCTGCTTGTATGAAATGAGGTATAGAACATTTGCTGTTTCTAAATGTATTCTTGGTCTCATAATTAATGAATTTTAGTTATTGGTGTGTATTATGAATTTAAGTTTATGGTCAGTTATTATGTTGAAACCTTTTTTTCTTGATCTGTCTTTGCCTGCTACTTTTACTAATGAACTCTTGATATTTATTCATTCTTCTCTTCCGGCATTGAACCCTGGTCAGCCACTTGCAAGGCGACTGCACTATCCACTGTACTATTGCTCTGGCCATTCTTCTCTTCTTTAGTGAAAGGGCTTAGTGAATATAATGGCACTAGAAAAAGTGCCATTATAATAAATTGGTATATCATTAGAAAACAGATAATACAGGAGGAAATACATCATTACCTAGGGAATTCTAATATGAAAGATTAATGAACAGTTTTGGAGATCCAGAACATTTAGAAGAATGAATAAGAAAAGTTTGAAGAAATATTGGCTGAAACTTCTCTAAATTGTGGCCGAGCGATAGCACAACGGGTAGTGCGTTTTCCATGCATTTGGCTGACCCAGGTTCAATCCCGGCATCCAATATGGTCCCCGAGCTCCACCTGGAGTAATTCCTGAATTCCTGAGTGAAAAGCCAGGAGTAACCCCTGAGCATTGCCGGGTGTGACCCCCCAAAAAAAAAAAAAAAACTTTTCTAAATTAATGAAAGGAATTAGGATATAACATCAGAATATATTGAATATAAAATGAGATGAAAACAAAGAAAATAATGTTTGATAATATCATAATTGTACACTTTACGTAAAAGGAAAGTTAGAATCAGAGAAGGCTTACCCTCTAACATCTTATTGATCTCTTATACAAAGCTTTAATAGCTCCATGACGAGATATACAATCTTCACAAACTTTCTTCTGAGGAAACATTTTTTATCATTCTTGTAGCAAATTATAAAAAAATATATAAAATAAATCATTGAGGGCCACCTATGGGGGCAGGCTTAAGGGGTGGGTGGGAAAACTGGAGATAATGGTGGTGGGATGGTGAAATGGTGTCAGGATTGTTGATAGTATATTGGATGTAGCAACATATTGCCATGTATAAACTTGTAATCACAGTGTTCATATAAAGTTTAATGCAAAAATAAAATTAAAGAAATGTTTAAAAAATCTTTTTTAAAAAGGATTAGAGTAAATTGAATCTTAGGAACAAAAATCACAATACAAATAAAGTCTTGTATCACCCTCAATTGAGAAAATATTAAGAATGCAATATCTTGGGCCTGGAGTGATAAGATAGATAAGATAGTGGGCTAGACACTATTTGAATAAAAGACCTAGGTTCAATTCCTGGTAGCTCAGATAGTCCCTAAGCATTCCTTAGTGATTCTTTAGTGCAGAACAAGGAGTTATCCCTGGCATATGTAGTCCCAAATCAAAGGCAATTAAAAATTCAATATCTTTAGGATTTGTTTTTCGCTAAACTATGCATATGAAAAAAGAGGACAAAAATAGTTTGGGCATAGTCACAAAGGAACTAAACTGGACAATTAATCAAGAAACTGGGCACTCTAATCAAGAAACAGAAAAATGCTACTTATAGGCTTAGCCACTCTCTCATGTACTATGTACTCTTTACCAAAAAATACTTCAGAAAAAAATAATTAAAATATTTTAAATATAAATAGATTAAAAATTAATAAAACATATTAAATACCCAAATATATAGAACAATTGATAATAATTGATTATAATTGTATGATTTAAAATAACGTGATATTGGGGCGGAGCAATAGTCCAGCAGGTAGGGCTTTTGCCTTGCATGCAGCCAACCCGGGTTCAATTTCCAGCATCCCATATGGTCGCCTGAGCACTGCCATGAGTAATTCCCTAGTGCAGAGCCAGGAGTAACCCCATAGAATCACCAGGTGTGACCCCAAAAAGCAAAATAAATAAATAAATAAATAAATAAATAAATATGACAAAGCATTTAAAAAATATAACTTGATACTTTAAAAAAGCAGGCGAATAAGTAAATATTCATTTTGTAAATAACATGTATTGAAATGGAAGTTTTGAAATATTGGATAATAATTCAAAAATTTTTACCTGAGTTTTTCGTAAAACAAAAGATTGATTCAATGTTGCTCTATTAGTTTGAAAATAATAGTTTGAAACAGTAAAATAAGACCTAGAAGAGGAAAGCAGTTTGAAAATTTGGAAACCAAACTTTGATTTAATATGCACTGTGACTTGAAGTTGTCACCTGCAATGGAGCAAGTGCCAGCAGCAATAGTGACAACATGACAAACACTACCTAAGCCAAATGGCCAAGGTCACATCAACACACACGTATCTGATGGTAGCCTACATGATATGATGGAAAATAGCATATTTACCTCTCTGATTTGCTCCATCAAACCAAGGACAACACGATAATTATGAGGAATCAAGCAGACTATTCCATATACAAAAACATTGCAAAATACCTAAGTACTCTTCTTCAAAACTGTTATGTTATTAAATCAACAAAAGTCTGAAGAAATAGTCACAGCCTTGAGGAAACTAAAAGGTATTAATTACTAATTGAGATATCAGAATGTCAATGATAGATGATCAAAATTAATTAAATCTGAATAAACTTACAATAATCAGAATGCATCGATATTTATGATTCATTTGTCAAAGGAATCATATTAAAACAAGACGAGAAATAGTAAACTTTCAAGAATTCTCTATATTGCCTTAACCTATATAGACAATTTTAAAGCCAGTCTAATATGTATAAAATTTTACTTAAGCATATATTAAAATATTCCTTTGTAAAGATAAAGCTCATTTTTGCCAAAACAAAATTTGTAAATCTAACTAATCCTCATACAAGTACATGGAATACTAAATCTAAGAACGCATGAAATTGTTCAGAGCATATGCTTAAAGGTATGAATTAGACTTGGTAAGATGCTTTTCTATTTGAAATAAAATTGTGATAGAATACCAAATTCAGGGTTTTTTTTCTGAAAAATAATCTCCAAACAAAAGCAATACCATTTATATCATGCTTGTAACAGTTGTTTTTATAAATGGGTTGCATCAGCAAATTTAATTGTTCATCCTTAGGCAGTTTATTTATAATGTTATATGTATGTCAGCTTGATGATGTTCTTTCATCATAAAGCCTATTTAATTTAAAGTTAATTGGCACATAAAACAGAATACAAATCAAAAGTAAAAGCTTTTTCTCTTTGCTATGAAGTGATTTCTAACAGATGATGATAGAAGAAATATTGTCCATAGAAAGTTAAAGAACTAATTAAAATGGAACCTCTGTGTGACATTAAATATAAACATTATTTGGTTACAATGAAATTTTGATGAAGAATTTAAAAAAAAATTAAAAGACTAACAAACTTACATGTTTTGAATGTACAAACACATTATCTATATCTTTGAATTATTTAAATTTCATTAATAGAAATATTAAATGTCCATCAATTCTTTTTTCTTTTTCTCTCATGTGTCCATTTTTCTAATATCATTTTACAGATTAATTATGCTTCACAATTGCCTTGCATTTACTTCTCATTAAAACCTTCCCTATTTCTATCCCACAATGATATCTTCTGCAGCATCCCAAAACTTGGGACTTTTTGTTCATTTTGATTCTGATTATGTATCTGCCCATGATGTATTTTTTTACTCCCCTCATGTTCCTAGTAATTTCTTAATTAATATTCACTCTTTCCTATCATTATATTAGCATAAAGAGTGTGAAAATAGTATAAATCACATTTAGCAGTCATAATTATGAGAATTAGATATTGGGAAATATACTCCTTCAGGGACAACACAATAAATCAAGTGTGATCTCAGATTAAAGAGTAATTTTCTTTTCTGAGAAATAAAATGTATAGAAGACAGAATTTATGGTGTGTTTATTTTGTTTATATAAATAACAAAGAATTTAATATGTGAACCTTTTTAAATGTTTTTCAGAATGATAGAGCTTTTCTACATTTGTGAATAAATGAGGATATAATGTACAGAAATCTATTTCAGAACTATGTACAAGCATAGGAGAAAGGACTCATATATCAACTTCTGTATAAGCCTGTCTGAGACTTCATTGTGGAAAGAGTCTTTTACTCAATTAAAAACATTCTGGTGAAAGACGCATTGGTGGTGGAAAGATGGGTTTGGAACATCATATGACTGAAACCCAGCAATGAACAGCTTTTTAACTGTGTATCTAGGGAGATTCTGTAAAACAAATAAATAAAAAGAAAACACGATGGACATATACTAATATGATTACTAAATTATAAATATAAAATATTTTTCTAGATTTAAATATATACTTCTAACGAGGGAAATCTTAGCTCTCAGTAGGTCACGACTTAAATGACTTTGAAAACATGTCAATGAGCATCTTGTACAGAATGTGTTTTTTATACTAAGAGCAGTTACATATTATAAATTTGAAGATATATAAGATAAAAGCTGCACAGAAATGTCTGGATTGGTAGCACCACTTTACCATACCCAGCACAAAATTGTGAGGCCCCCACCACAAAGCTGACAATGTTATTTTTTTTTAATTTTTTTTGTTTTTTTTATACTGGTTAGAATCTTTTTATTATTATTATACCACCGTGAGATATACAATTACAAAGAAGTTAATGTTTGGGTTTTGGTCTTACAGTGTTCCAGCACCCATCCCTCCACCAGTGCCCATTTCCCACCCCCAGTGTACCCAATTCCCTCCTCCCTCCCCTAACCTACCTCTATGGCAGGTTCTTTATCTCTTTTCTCTCTTTCTCCCTCTCTCTCTTCCCTCTCATTCTCTCTCTCTCTTCCTCTCTTCTTTCTCTTATACTCTGTAGATTATAATGCATACATTTAGAGGATATCATGTGTATCTTTTAGCCTGTATTCAATGCTCAGTTCTAAGTTGGTATTATTACTTTCAACAATTACTAGAACACTGTTCCCTTCTCTGTCTTACGAAACATCAACTCCCACCCATTTATGGTAGCTTTCACTTTTGACAAGATCTCCTGATCCATGTTTTGCCTGACCTTGGATATTTATTTTATACTATATATATCTGTGTTTACATATATACATATGTATATATCTAATACATATATATAGATACATACATATATACATACATATATAGATACATACATATATACATACATACATATATACATACATATATACATACATACATATAGATACATACATATATACATACATACATATATAGATATACATACATATATACTTATATGTATGCATCATGCAAAAAAATGCTCATTCTAAATCTTTTTCCTTCTGGCTAAATTCACTCAACATTATCCTCTCCAAGTCCAACCATTTATAGGCAAATCTCACAACTTCTTTTTCCTAACAGCATAATGCATAGTATTCCATTTTGTAGATGTATCAAAAGTTTTTTTATCCAATCATCAGTTCTTGGGCATTCTGGTTGTTTCAGACTCTGGCTATTGTGAATAGTGCTGCTATGAAAATAAAAGTGAAGATGGCATTTCTGTTTTGTGTTTTGGCTTCCCAGGGTATATTTCCAGGAGTGGTATGTGGATGGGTCAAATGGGAGCTCAATTTCTAGGCTTTGGAGGAATGTCCATATTGTTTTCCCAAAAGACTGTACCAGTCGACATTACCACCAACAACGGATGAGAGTCCTTTCTTCCCGCATCTACGCCAGCATTTGCTGTCTTTTGTTCTTTTGGATATGTGCCTGTCTCTGTGGTGTGAGATATCTCATTGTTTTGATTTGCATCTCTCTCATGATTAGTGATGATGAGCATTTTTTCATATGCCTTTTGGCCATTCAATTTCTTCCTTGTCAAAGTTTCTGTTCATTTATTCTCCCCAGTTTTTTGATGGGTTGGCTGTTTCCTTCTTGTAAAGTTCTACCAGTAAGGCTGACAATGTTTAGAACTTGGCACCCAATATCCACAGGTAGCATTCCCCCAAAAAAATTAAAAAATAATAGATGCAAAATTCTTTAAAATGCTGTGACACATTAATTTTTAAGATAGAACTTTGTGTTTTATGTGTTTTGTTCAAAGTCTACAATGAAAGAAGTTAAACAAATAATCTATGATTTACACACATACAACAGATACACAAACACACACAAAACAACTTAGTTAATTTCCTGGTTAGGCATTCAAGTAAATAGTTAACAATATAATTTTAATATGATATAATATAATATAATTCATACACTAGAGAGAGACATGGGACAGAGCTGCCACTTGCTCTCCCTATGCCCAGCCACTACTCACAAGGAGCCCAGGAGAGATGACGCTAGCCCAGCAGAGGCTTGCAACAAGCCAGACGACCCCCCCACTCCATGAGGGCCTCCATTTTCCACATCCGGGCTTCTCTCTCGTCAGAACTCCACCCAGCAGACCAGCCTATCACAGTCCGGCTCATCGAAATCCACCCTGCTGCAGTCTTTTTAATCCGGCCCAGGTATGCTGATCCAGAGACAGACATGGGGCAGAGCTGGCACTTGCTCTCCCTATGCCCAGCCGCTCACAAGGAGCCCAGGAGAGATGGCGGGTTCTTGCCCTGGCCCGCCAGCCCAGCAGAGGCTTGCAACAAGCCAGACGACCCCCCACTCCATGAGGGCCTCCATTTTCCACATCCGGACTTCTCTCTCGTCAAAACTCCACCCAGAAGACCAGCCTATCACAGTTTGGCTCGCTTGGCTGCTTGTGGCCGCGCTGATTCATCATTAAATGCTGGACTTAGAGATGACTGCATGGGTATGCTACCTGCACGGCAGAGCCTAGCAAGCTACCCGTGTTGTATCTGATATGCCAAATACCAGTAACAATTATAGACCTCATTCTGGAATGGATTGTGGCTCTATATGTTCCTGGAGCAAGCAGATGCCGTTGGGCTCTACTAGCATGAGACAGGACATATGGAGATGTTACTGGGGCCTGCTCGAGCAAATTGATGAACAATGGGAAGACAGTGATACAGACAGTGATAATTTTTTGGAGGAAAACCTTGTTCTAAGATTTTTCTAAATAAAAAGGGAGTAGATCCAGAATTTCCACTCTTATTGAGGGCCACTAACCATGCCTATCTTGCTTAGCAGGAGTTACTCTGGTGCTCACACATGCCAGAGATTGCACTTCCTGACCTCGGAGCTCGCATAACGTTTTTACTCATTGAGGTGCTCCTGGAAGTGACATTTGTGTGTGTGTGTGTATGTGTGTGTGCATGGTGTTTATACACACCTTGTGTCACAATAGAGCTGTCAGTCTCACATAGCAGAGATGCCTAGGTAATGCTTAGCAGATGTGGAAATCCTCACCTGAATTTGTGACAGTACCCAGACAATGCAAGCATGCCAATCCCTTGCATTATTCCTCGGGACTTTCACACTTCTGACACCACATGTGTGAACTTCTGCACATGCATCGAAAAATCAGAATTTCCCATTCTGTCTCTGAATTCAGCAATTTGCTAGAATTTAATAGAAATTATGAATTTAACAGAAATTACATAGGAATTATGGAAATTCCTTTTTCCAGTTCTTTTCAAGTTTAAAATTACATTTACCAGTTTGTTATCAAGGAAGGAATATAGGAAATTTAAGAAAGAGATGCATGTGGCAAAGGAAGAGAAGACCTGGAGCACAACCTGCCATACTTTTCCACACACATCTTCCTCCCAGTGCTTTGATGTGTTCACTAACCTGGAAGCTCCCTCATCCTGGCAGTTAGGGTTTTTACAGAGGCTTCGTTAACTAGGCATGATTGATTTAATTATTGGCCATTAGAGATGAACTCATCCTCCCTTCCCTCTCCCCTCCTTGGAGGTCAGGAGGGCAAGGCTACACGTTTCAACACTTAATCAAATCATTGGTTCCCCTGGTTACTAACCCCCAGCTTTGAGGCTTTTCAAAGTTACCTCATTAGCATATAATCTGTTGAAATGGTCTTTATAAATAATAAAGTATGTTCCTCTCACCTCTATTACTTAAGACATTCCAAGTGTTTTAAAAGCTCTGTATTAAGAACTGGCGTGAAAACCAGATATTTCTTATTATAATACAGTACCCCAATCTACCAATAATCAAAGATGATCAGGCATATTAATAAGCAGAATAATATACATATATTTTTCACAGTGAGAATTGTTTTAAGCAACCAAAAACCCCCTCACAGATTTGAATTAAAACAGGCTCCTAATATCTCCTCCTGATGAACTGATAGATAATTAGTATATACTTTGAATTGAGTGTGAAAATAAAGATACAAACTGCCACATTCTGTGGTTCACAGCAAGTAACAGATACAGTGAAACTAGCTTTTCAACATATTGCTGATGGGGAGGATTTATGTGCCTCTGAGGTTTATGCGCACTGGGGAAGACGGTGATTAGGTAGTTAGCTCATGGACACTTGCAGTTGTTCTCTTCCTGCAAAGGGACAAACCAAAACATAACTTTTGCAACATAAATAAAAATGGTTTAGAATTTTTTTGTGTCTAGTAGTAAAAAAACATTGGAAATTAGTAATTAAGTGAACTTATACAGTAGGGAGCATATGCCATGTTATAATGTTTTGATCCTAAAGCATTTTTTATTATTTTGCATTTTGACTTAGGAAACTGCGAGACCAAAATATGAAAATAAGGAATACTTAGTAATGTTTCTTGTTTTTCTCCCAGAACTTTCAGTTACTGAAAAATGAAATTTAGGCACTATACTTTCTCTTGTAACATTGCTTAGCAAATTTAAATAATCTAGTCACCATGTCATATATATAATAATTTTAATTAGAAAATTATATATATATAAAATCAGAGGCATGACCACTGAATATAGATTGATACATTTTGACAAGCTTGTATACTAATTCAACTAATATCTGTTACAAATTTTAAATTCTTCTAATACACTAGAAAAAAGTATAGCTTCCTTTGCCCTTCACCTGTTAATTCTTATCTGTGATCTCTTCCCTCACCCAGTCACTATTCTAATTCTTTTCTCAAGAACTAATTTTGCCTGTTATAACTATGTGAGTGGACTCATACTCTCTGTTATATTTACGTGTCTGTGTGTCCTGCTTCTATTGCTCAATATGTGTTCATAATTTGTTCACAGATAACCATGTTTCAATTATCCAAAATTTTGGCGATGTACATTTATGTTGCTTTCCTTTTGTGTTCCTTTGCAGTTATGACCAAAACAATAACACATATTTTCATAAAAATGTTTATGATGACATGGTTTTATTTCTTCGTAGGTTAAAAACCTGGAAATGCCTACCAGCTATTGATTTATTACTTCTTGGTTCCAAATACATAAATGAATCCCCCTCTTGAGAATACATCTCTGCTTTGTTCTTTTTGTCATTTGAGCCCAAGTTAAATTCCACAAATAGAGGGCACAAAAGAAATATTGCTAGACACAAGTACTTTGCATTTTATTACCAGTTTTCTGTCCTGCATGGAGGAGTCTCTAACCAAAAGATTCTGTAAGTCAGAACTTTTTCCCAGTACCTTGCTCCTCCTATATGATTTGCACCTGCTCAAAACCTACAACTTTCCCTGGCAGCCCAACAACCAGCCTAGGAAGTTTGTACCTGTAACCCCTCCATGAACAGTCCTCCTAAAGTATGCATTTATCTACCTTAAGTAGAAACAATTAATTTGAAAAACTACACTTTTATTTTGCTTTTTTGGGTCACAATTTTAATGTTCACAATTCTTTTGAGTTTGAACAAAAGTACAAACGTGATGCTTAGATTGCAGTCAAGACATAAGAACGACTCTGTTTAGTGATACGCCGGTCACAGAAGGCCAAATCTGACAAGATTCTATCTTTGTAAGTCATTGTAAATAGTGCAATTTGTAGAAGCAGAGAATGGAATGGGAAGAAGGAAATAGACAGGAGTTCAATGGGTCTGAAACTGCAGTTACACAAGTGAGGAGATTCCGGAGAACAGCTGTCTAGATTTTTGCCTATATTTAACATGTTATTGTGAAGTTCCCTGGCTATTGAATCATTTCCAGCAAGATCAGCATCAAAACATTTTTTTCTGTCTTCCTGTGAGCTGTGACTAGATGACATAAGCCATTTTCCTTGGGTTCCTTTCCTGAACTTCCTTCTTAGGGTACTTCTTTTCAAGTGTTCTTTTTTTGTAAAGATTTTTTTTTAAGTTCCCTCTGTCAGCCCTAGAGTAGTGCCTCTTCCTTCTACACATCCTTACTGTATTCTATAGGGGTTAACTTTACAGCTCTAATCTCTACACTCCTTAATAATGAATCTATTATTAAACTAAATAATAATTAAACTACCTGTAAAGGGGCAGGAGAGCTAGTATTGTGGGTAAGGAGCTTACCATACGTGCACTAAATATGGTCCACTAGGAATGATCTCTGAGTGCAAAGTCAAGAGTCGGCCAGGTGACTCAAAGCCACTCCACAAATAAAAATAAGCAAATAAATTTTACCTGCTCAATATGCCCATGATCTCTCTCTCGATTGCACTAAAACTATACAGAGTAGAATCAGTGAATCTAATAATAGTCGCAAGTTTATCTTTCTTAGAAATTGTCGAGTGTTTTCCCAAAGTGATTATATCATATTATACCTCCATAAAAAATATAATCATTTCTAGATACCCACAGCTTCTGCATATTAGACATTATGTAACCTTTAAAAGTTTAGACATTCTTATCTAAGTATAAAGGGTTTTTTGGTTTTACTTTACAATTCTCCAAATACCTGTAATATTGAACATCTTTCCAGGATCTTTTTTGTGATTTATATGATAAGCTTTATGAAATAGCTTTGTTATTTATTATTAGTAGTAGTATTATTATTTTGAGAAATACAGCTTTGACAAAATCAACTTCAACACTGTTTTAATTGGGATATTTTGTTTAATTGGGATTTGTTGTTTTCCTAAAAATATTTTCATTAACAAATTTTGGTCTACAAGATTACTGGGGTGGGTTGTCATGAGTTCCTTGAGTATTTTCTTTTATTTATTTTTTATTTTTTAGAAAATTTTATTTCATTATACCTACGTGAGTTATACAATTGCAAAGATGTTCATGATTGGGTTTCAGTCACACAGTGTTCCAGCACCCATTTCTCCACCAGTGCACAATTCCCACCACCAATGTCCCCAAATTCCCTCTCCCCTCCTCCACCTGCCTCTATAACAGACACTTTGCCTCTTTTCTCACTCTCTCCCTCTCTCTCTCTTTTTCTCTTTCTCTCCCCTCTCTCTCTATCTCTTCCTTCTCTTACACATTATGACTTGCTCTGCATATATTTAGGGATTATCATGTGAATCCTTAGCCTACATTCAATGCACAGTTCTAGACTGGTGTTACAGTTTCCAACCATTGGGAAAAAAACTGGTATATATTTATTTCCCACAAATGAATGCAGTAATTCTATATCTGTCCTCCTTACTGATTTCACTAAGCATGATAATCTCCATGTCCATCCATTTGTAGGTCAATTTCATAACTTCATTTTTTCTTGACTGCTGCGTAGTATTCCATTGTGTAGATTTTAGCCAGTCTTCTGTTCTCTGTCACTCAGGTTGTTTACAGATTCTGGCTATTGTGAATAGTGCTGTGATGAATATAGAAGTGCAAATGGTGTTTCTGTTGTGTGTTTTTGGGTCTCTGGGGTATATTCCCAGGAGTGGTATTGCTGGGTAGCTCAATATTTAGATTTTGGAGGAATGTCCATATTGTCTTCCAGAAAAACTGGACAATCCAGTATTTCCACCACCAATGAATGGGCCAGCACTGGTTGTTCTTGCTCCTTTGGATGTGTGCCAGTCTCTGTGGCATGAAATGATATCTCATTGTTCTGATTTTCATCTCCCTGATGATTAATGATGAAGAGAACTTTTTCATATCCTTTTTGCCATTTGAATTTCTTTGTCAAAATTTCTATTCAATTCTACTGCCCCTTTCTTAATCGGTTGGATGTTTTACTCTTGTAAAGTTCTACCAGTGTCTTGTATATTAACCCCTTTGATATTAATCCCTATCAGAAGGCATTGGGAGATAATACTTTCCCATTCTTTAGGCTGTCTTTATAACTTGGTCACTGTTTCTTTTGAGGTGCAGAAGCTTTTCAGGTTCATATAATCCCATATGTTTATCTTTGCTTCCATTAGCTTTGTCAGTGGTGTTTCATCTTTGAAGATGCTTTTTAGCTCTAATATCCTTTAGCATTTTATACATCACCTTTTCATTTAATGACTACCACAAAAAATTGAGTTTATCGAGATAATCAATTAATTTAAGCAATTAATTAATATATACCAAAATCATTTCTATAGCTTGAGTTTATGGTCAAGATTTGCTTTCCCTCTAAGCTACAACCTAGTGAACCTCTTCTCATCTCACAAAATTGATATAGCCACTGATCAATATGAGAGGACAAAAAAGCTCTTACCGATTTAAGTTTTTAGACAAGTCAGAGTATGCCTTTGGAAAGCAGACTTTTATTGCTCATTCTGGATCTCATTGGTCTGGAATCTACCCTTCATAAAAACAAGTTCCTTGCTTTATATTACTATAAAACACCCTTATTGTGACCATGCAAACAGATGATTGCTTTGGGGACATGCGCCCAACATCATCCAATATTCCAGCTTCTTGTCGATAAAACTTTCTTGTTGGTGACCAAAGAAGCATAGAAAGAGGGTGGGTGGGAGGGACAGGTAAGGAAGCACCTCTCTAAGGTATCAAACTGCCAAGACCCAGGAAGAACTATCTGCCTAGTAGCTGTTTCCTGTGCTAGATGAAAGTGTGCAGAGTACAGCTGCCGACAAAAGGATATGCCAACACAGAAACAGAGTCAGTAATTACTCTCTGCATGCTATAAGTCAAGCTCTGCTCTCCCCTAGAGAATCTTAGTCTCTAAAATCTCTCACCCAACATCCCCACAGCAGCGATCTATTGCTTCCTTTCAAAGTGCATCCGGGTCCATCTGTTGTCTACACTTTAATGGTTATTCTTCGCCTTGCCTCAGGCTCAGTCCTCTTTCTCATTTGTCATGTAAGGGATAGACCAGAAACGATGACACTCTCCAGCACTGTTCACACCCATATCTCTCATTTGATTGACCCTCAAATATCAGTATAAACAAATAATTACTTTCCCTATTGAGGCCAATAGATTATTAAAATCTTTCTTTGTTACTATTGGCTATATCCACAGTACAAGGTTGAATAGAAGTCATAAGACTGGATATTCTTTTGGATACAAATCTTATGGTAAAACCTTTCAATATTTCCCTGAAAAATGGTTTTCCTTATTGTTGTTATAATAACATGAAAATGACACAGAAGAATTTGCACATAATAAATGTGTAATTCATTGTCTTGACAAGACATTCAGCTCTGCAGTTATCACTTTCAGAATGGTAGGCAAACTTATTTTAAAAGTGTGATAGGATCTAATGTACAATTAAAATATATATTGCTGCATTTGTCAATATTCACACAAAATTTCTAATTAGGAAAATTAGTATAAGACTCAGGTAAGTGGGAATGTAACTGTGAAGATAAGGTTACAGTACTACTCAGGCTCAAGCAAATGAGACACGTGGTTTCCTTTTTTTAATTTTTTTTTTATTGGATCACAGTGAAATCAGAGTCACAAAGCTGTTTATGGTCAGGTTCAGCCATACAGTGTTCCATCACCCATCCCTCCAACACAGTGCATTTCCCACCACCAGTGTCATGAGTTTCCCTTCCGCCACCCTCCCACCAGCCTGTCTGTATGGCAGGCACTTTCCATCTTTCTCTTTCTCTTTTATCGCTTTCGCTTTCTTTCCCTCTCTCTGTCTCTCTGTGTTTCTGTCTCTTTCTCTCGCTCTCTCTCAATCTAGTTTTCTGGAAGCATTATAGTTTGCAAACAGATACTGAGACGTTATGTTGTTTGTTCCTTTATCTATTTTAAACATGCAATTCTTACACAGAGTGATCATTTCCAACTATCCTTATCAAGGTGTCTTTTCTATCCCAACGGTCTTCTCCCCCCCAGCACTTGAGGCAGGCTTCCAACCAAGGACCAATCCTCTTGGACCTTGTTTCTACTGTCCTTGCTTAGTCTCATATTATGATAAAAAAGAGAGCTTTTATTTCCAACAAGCTGGTGGTGGAAGATGGCAGATTCATGTACCCAGAGCAGTTTTCTTATTTTTAGGGTCATGGAAAGTGTACTGTTATTGTTGTTCTTGTTATTATTTTTTGAGAGCAAGAAAGGAAGAGATTAAGGTAGTTTTAAGGAGGGTAGAGTACATACTCTTTATGATAGAGAGAGAGAGAGGGAAAGAAAGCGAACCAGCTTTCCGTTTGAACCCCCTGCATTCCATGGACCACGAGAGCAACTTCCAACCCGAGTCCACCATCCCTTTGGAGCCTCGGAGGAGCCCAGAGAAACCCCCACAACTTGCTGGCAGCAATCTTCACAATCCACAGTCCTCAGCAGGTAAGATATCCAGATAGCAGATTAATCCAGTCTCCAGCCCACAGATTAATCCAGTCTCCATCCCGGCTTGTCAGAAACCCAGCCTACAAGGACCCACCCTGCAGAGACCCGCCCTTCAGAGGAGAGTATTTCAAACCCAGGAATGTTTGAGCCTAAGACACAGATACACCTGTCAGAGCAGAAACCAGCATTCCCCATTGCAGCGGCCGTGCAATTTACCTTCAAATTACCGTAAATATTGTACCCACCCTCTGAGAGAGCCCCACAAAGTAATGAGAATATAGCCCCCACATGGCAGAGCCTGGAAAGCTGTCTGATGTGTGTTCAATATGCCAAATCCAGTAACAGAAATGTTTATTTTCTTGACCCCAAAAGAGCCCTTAATACGGCAGCTGTAAGAAAGGCAAACAAGCAGTGCCTGATAAAATTTCACGGTCATCCTAGGCTGGCAAAACGAAGAAGGACTAAAATGACTGTCTGTACTTTCAATGCACATAAGCTGGCATCGGAAGCATATATTGAGGATCTGATGGTGCAAGAGCAAAAGATCAAGTACGACATCATTGGTCTGACTGAGACGAGGAGGCATCAGTTGCATCATGCTATATTTGACACCGGAGAAGAATTGTTCCTTTGAACATGCGACAGAAGAGGCGCCGGTGGCATTGGTGTCCTTGTCAACCAACATGGCCATCAACATTGATTCATTTGAATGCCTAACAAACCAAATAAGACGATTACACTTGAAGAGATGTGGCCCACTGCCAGCAATTTCTAGCTTCATTGTCTATGCACCAAAATCCACATACAAAGAAGATGAAATTGAGAAATTCCACATGGAATTGGAGGAGTTCTATAAAAAAGATCACACCTTCTACAAGATCATAGTCGGTGATTTTAATGCTAAGATAGGACCAAGAAGATCGGCTGAAGAACTCCACATCGGGACCCATGGCCTAGAATGGAACGAACAGGGTGAGAGACTATCTGAGTTTATCATGTCCACCAAAACCATTCATGGGAACTCACAGTTCCAGAAGGTGAAGAGAAACTTTGGACATGGGAATCTCCTGGCAGACAGTTCCACAATGAAATTGACCACATCATGCCCAAACACAAAAGTCCAGGTCCAGACGGATTCACTAGTGAACTCTACCAAACCTTTAAGGAGGACCTACTGCCAGTCCTTTTCAAGATCTTCCAGGAAATAGAAGAAACAGAAACACTCCCAAACAGCTTCTACGAGGCACATATCACCCTGATACCCAAAGTAGGGAGAGACAACACAAAGAAAGAAAACTACAGACCAATATCCCTGATGAACACGAATGCTAAGATCTTCAACAAAGTACTAGAAAACAGAATGCAAAGAATCATCAAGAAGATTATACATCATGACCAAGTAGGATTCATCCCGGGAATGCAAGGATGGTTCAACATTCGCAAGTCAATCAACATAATACATCATATCAATAAAAGAAAAAATAAAAACCATATGATCCTTTCAATAGACGCAGAAAAAGCATTTGACAAGATCCAGCACCCGTTCATGATTAAAACCCTCCAGAAAATGGGAATTGAAGGGACTTTCCTCAAGATAGTTACAGCCATCTACCAAAATCCCACATCAAGCATCATTCTAAATGGGGAAAAGTTGAAAGCCTTCCCCCTGAGATCAAGGACAAGACAAGGTTGCCTACTCTCACCTCTTTTATTCAATATAGTACTGGAAATACTTGCCATAGCAATCAGAGAAGAAAACACATCAAGAGCATCCAGATAGGCAAGGAAGAAGTCAAGATATCATTATTTGCAGATGACATGATTTTATACCTAGAGAACCCTAAACTCTCTACCAAAAACTCCTAGAAACAATAGACGCATATAGTAGAGTGGCAGGATACAAAATCAACACCCAAAAGTCAGTGGCTTTCCTATATACAAATAACGAAAGAGAACAAAGGGATATTAGGGAAACTATTCCATTCACAATTGTGCCACAGAAAATAAAATACCTAGGAATCAACTTACCCAAGTATGTAAAGGACCTGTACAAAGAAAACTACAAGACACTGCTCCAAGAGATAAAAGAGGACACAAGGAAATGGAAACACATTCCCTGTTCATGGATGGGGAGAATCAACATTGTCAAAATGGTAATACTCCCGAGAGCTCTATACAGATTCAATGCAGTCCCTATGAGGATACCGATGACATTCTTCAAAGAAAATGACCAAACGCTCCTGAAATTTGTATGGAAAAATAAACCCCCAAGGATAGCTAAAGCAGTCCTCGGGAAAAAGAAGATGGGAGGCATCACCTTTCCCAACTTCAAACTGTTCTACAAGGCAGTAGTAATTAAAACAGCATGGTATTGGAATAAAAACAGACCTGTGGACCTATGGAATAGAATTAAGTATCCTGACACCCAACCTCAAACACATGATCATTTAATCTTTGATAAAGGTGCAATTAGTCTAAAATTGAGTAAGGAAAGCCTCTTCAACAAGTGGTGTTGGGAAAACTGGGCAGTGACATGTAAAAAAATGAATTTGGACCTGTATCTAACACCATGCACAAAAATCAGATCAAAATGGATTAAAGATCTCAGTATCAGACTTGATTCCATAAAGTACATTGAAGAAAATATAGGAAAAACCCTCCACGACATTGAAGTTAAAGGCATCTTCAAAGGTGAAACATCACTAAGTAACTAGAAGAAAGGATAAACATATGGGACTACATGAAACTAAAAAAAGCTTCTGCACCTCAAAAGAAACAGTGACTAAGATACAAAAGCAGTCCACAGAATGGGAAAGAATATTCACCCAATACCCATCTGATAAGGGGTTAATATCCAGGATATATCAGGCACTGGTAGAACTTTACAAGAAGAAAACAAACAACCCCATCAAAAAATGGGGAGAAGAAATGAACAGAAACTTCAGCAATGAAGAAATTCGAATGGCCAACAAACATATGAAAAAATGCTCATCATCACTGGTCATCAGAGAGGTGCAACTCAAAACAACAATGAGATACCACTTTACACCACAGAGACTGGCACATATCCAAAAGAACAAGAACAACAAGTGCTGGCGTGGATGTGGGGAAAAGGGGACACTCATCCATTGTTGATGGGAATGCCGGCTGGTACAGCCTTTCTGGAAAACAATATGGACTTTCCTCCAAAGACTAGAAATTGAACTCCCATTTGACCCAGCCATACCACTCCTGGGAATCTACTCTGGGAAACCAAAAATACGCAGCGGAAACACCATCCCTACTTTTATGTTCATAGCAGCATTATTCACAATAGCCAGAATCTGGAGCAACCAGAGTCCCCGAAAATCGATGACTGGATAAAGAAGCTTTGGTACATCTACACAATGGAATACTATGCAGCTGTTAGGAAAAATGAAGTTATAAAATTTGCCTATAAATGGATGGACATGGAGAAGATTATGTTGAGCGAAATTAGCCAGAAGGAGAGAGACAGACACAGAATGACTGCATTTATTTGCATGGCATAAATATATATGTACATATTATGATACCAATATCCAAGGTCAAGTGAAACATATATCAGGAGGTCTTGTCAAAGGTGGAAATTATCACAAACGTGTGGGAGTCAGAGGTTAGGTAAGACAGAAAATGGAACAGGGTGCTAATAATTGTCGAGGGTACTAATGCCAACCTAGAACTGAGCATTCAATAGAGGCAAAAGGATACACATGACAACCTTTTAATGTATGTTCTGTAATCCATAGTCTGGAAGGGAAGGAAATAGAAAGAAATAGAAAGGGAAAGAAATAAGGAACCTCCCATGGAGGTGGGCTGGGGAACTGGGGGAGGGAACCGGGGACGTTGGTGGTGGGAGATGGGCACTGGTGGAGGGATGGGTGATGGAATACTGTATGACCAAAACCCAAACATGAACTTTTTAATTGTATATCTTTTTATTTGTATATCTCATGGTGGTATAATAAAATACTTAAAAAAAAAGAAATTGACCACATCATCTTCAATTGACGGTTTTGTCTGACCGATGTAGCTGATGTCCCCAAATTCCAAACAGGATCTGACCACCGTCTCCTTTGTACAAAATTCTACTTCCCACAATGGGGAGAAAAGGCTGCAAAGTTTTAGAAGAGAACTCCCAGAATGACCACCAATTGGGAACTCTTTGGCACCATTGTAGCAACATGGGAAGATACCATCATTGACGACATCGATGAAGAATACAACCGGCTGGATCAGCACCTCCATGATTGTGCGAAGAATGCCGAGAGAGAGAGAAAGACGTGTCTTCGGAAAATCTTGAGCTCATTCACCAATGTGGCAAGGCGCGAGCATCAGCAGACCAAATGCTAACGTCCAAGCTTGCTAAACGGTGCAGAGAAGCCATAAAAGAAGACCTCAAAGACAGAAGAGCAGAAATACTGGAAGATGCAGCAGAAGCCAGGGAAAACATTCGCACTGCCCGCCTGTCCTTCGCCAACTATAAGACCAAGATGACTGCCCTCCGATGCCCTGATGCATCTATCACATCTTCCAGAAAGGCCATGGAGAAGATTATCCAGGACTTCTACTCAAATCTCTTTGATAGCCACATCCACCTGCCCACATACCAAATTCCACAGGATGGATATGTCATTCCCAACGTTCTCCCTTCTGAAATCTGACATGCCATCTTGTCGGTAAAGAAGGGAACAGCACCAGGCCCAGACAAAGTCAGACCCGAACACCTGAAGAATCTGCCATCGGTACTCATCAATACACTAGCTCGGCTCTTCACACGCCACCTGTCCGAATGCAAGGTGCCCTCCCAATGGAAAACCAGCAGGACAGTTCTACTGTTCAAGAAGGGAGACATTCAGGACATTGGCAACTATCGCACCATCTGCCTGTTGTCCATCATCTACAAGGTCGCTCATCTACAGGAGTCATACTGAACAGGATTAGCAGAACACTAGTTGAAGGACAACCATGCGAGCAAGCTGGCTTCCAGAAAGAATTCAGCACAATCGACCATATTCACACAGTAACCAAGCTCATTGAGGTTTGTAGGGAGTACAAGATGCAGCTCTGTCTCACGTTCATTGATTTACAGAAAGCCTTTGATTCTGTGGAGACTGAAGCAGTCATCGAAGCCCTAGCCAAACAGGGTGTTCATACCCAATTCATCAAGATCCTTCGTGAGCTGTATTACGGATTCACCACCAGGATCTCACCATTCTACAAAGAAGTGATCATTAATGTCAAAAGAGGGGTTCGACAGGGTGATACCATTTCACCAGAACTCTTCAGCACCACCCTTGAGAACATATGAGACAATTAGAGTGGGAAGGAATGGGAGTGAAGATAGATGGTCGGCAACTACACCACCTCCGCTTCGCTGATGACATCGTTCTAATAACACCAAACATTAGCCAAGCGGCACAAATGCTGGCTGACTTCGATCAAGAATGTGGAAAGATAGGTCTACAGCTGAATCTAAAGAAAACCATGTTTATGAAAAATGAACTAGTTCCAGAGGCCCCATTCACTCTCAATGGAACAAACATCTCTGAATGCAACAGTTATGTGTACCTAGGTCAAGAAATCAACATGATGAACTTCCTAAAACCTGAGCTGCGCAGGAGGAAGAGAGCAGCATGGAATGCCTTCAAAGGCATCGAAGAAATAGCAAAAAGGACAAAGAACCTCTGGCTCCGGGCACATCTCTTTGACTCCACCATTAGGCGCATTAACATACGCCTCAGAGACTTGGGCCCTACGAAAGCAGGATGAGAATGCTATTCGGGTCTCCCAGAGAGGAATTGAAAGAGCTATGCTTGGAATATCACGCCTCACTCAAGTGAGAGAAGGAATCGGAGTTCTGACCTCTGTCACTTCCAGAATCAGGGACGCTGTCTCGTTTGCCAAGGCATAGAAAATCAGATGGGCTGGACATGTTATGTGATTTGGAGACAACCGCTGGACTAAAGCCATTACCGACTGGATCCCATAGATGTCAAAAGATCACGTGGCTGCCCACCTACAAGATGGTCAGACTTCCTTTTCAAGACCCTGAAGGAATTGTTTGAAGCTTTTCATATTTCTGAATCAACCAGATGCCATTGGGCTACATTGGCACGTGATAGGGTCCAATGGAAATTTTACTGGTGCCTGCTCGAGCAAATCGATGAATAACGGGATTCAAATGATCAAGTGAAGAGTACATACTAGTGTCTACCAGAATGAACAATAAAATTCCTCTGTAGGTTAGTTCCCTGAGGCATACTATTTATTATCTGTAAAACTAAATTTTAAAAGCGATAGAAATTGTATCAATACCAAAAGATATCAATCTTCAGGGGATCCCCAAATGATGTTGGTGACGAAACTTGGAGTGAGAGGGAAATTAGCAGAAGAGAGGTTGGGGGATGTGTGAAAGGGTGGGAGCTAAAGTGAATAATTATTCTTAGCAGATGAACAAAGATAAGTCCTAACCTCTGCCCAGGTTTCCAGGTGTGTCACCTGTCAACAACCCACATAAAATTTCAGGAACAAAGAACTGCAAAGTATAATAGTTTTATTTAGGGAACATGAGGAGACAGTGTGTGTGTTGCAAATTCACACTCAAGCTTTTTCAGAGAAGAGAGAGCTGCAGGCCAAGCAATAGCACAGCCGATAGGGCACTGCCTTGCATGCAGCCAACCAGGTTGATCCAGCATTCCAAATGGTTCCCTGAGCACCACCAGGAGAAATTCCTGAGTGAGGATCCAGGAGTAACCACTGATCATTGTTGAGTGTGAACCCCCCAAAAAGGAGAGAGAGAGCTGAGGGTACCCCATAAAATAGACAAATCTATGCACCTGAAATTGAGCAACCCAGAAAGAGAGACCTTGTCTACCTTTGTCTACCTTTGCAAAGCTGGTTTTATAGACTTTTCCGCAAACTTTTTCTCCCTACCTTAGGATTTCTATGTATTTTCAAAAGTGAAAATATTTGGATTCTGGTGGACTTATCTCAGGTTCCTATCATAGCTTTCTGTTTCTCTCAAAAATTTTTCTGGTGGGATTAAGCTTCTCTGGGCAAAGGGGATAAGGCATTTCATTTAGGGTTGGCGATAAGGCAACTTCCTTATACTTGTTGAGTATCTCAGAGCTGAGATTCCTTCTCTGCTTGTTTGCTTCATATGGGCTAGATTTGGAGAAAAAACAAAACAGGCATAACTGCCCTTCTCTTTTGACTTTTGAGCACAGGATAAACTGAGGATAAACTATCTTTATTTATACATTCTGGGTAAGGACAGTTTTTCTTGCCTATTATTGAACTTTGTCTGGTTTCAAAATGAAGAGAGTGACATATTTCCAAAAACTAAAGAAGTTCAACAAACAGTATCTTATTCAGTAAAATTATGAGTTGCATGCCTGTGTGTTAAATAGTCTATGAGTAAAATTGTTTTGAAATTTTATTGCAAAAAATCCATTCTGAAAGTAGTAATTATGTAGATAGTATTTCAGCAAAACAGAAATTATCTACATTAGGAATACTGAGCTATGGGGGATAATATTTTAATGAAAAAATAACCAAATTACTGTAAAATTAATGAAGTAGAATTCTATCTAGAAAAATGAATAAATGTTACATTTTTACACTAAGTGAAACAAATTAGAATTATAATATAAAATGAATAGTTCATTCAGAAATAACTGAATACTGCAAAAAAGTAAAATAATCAAGGGAAGAAAATATCCAGGGTTAGTATAATTAAATTTTTATCTTTCCTTACAATTGGTTTATATATTTATATAACTATATATATTAGCTATATATAGTTATGTAGAACTATATATAGTATAATATTCTTGCATTATTTATCATTAGTTATCAACAACATAGAAATTTAAATTACAACTTCACACTTTAGCATGTGTGTAAGATTCACCTCATCCATTACCAACTGTAACCTAAAAGATCACCCCTTCATTTATTTTGTCCCATTCTTCTAATAACCAGCTTTATTTTCACTAAATTTAGAGGCTCGTTTGTTCATTTTACAGACTCGTTTACTCTGTTGTTTATGTTTCTCATGTGATTTCATATGAGTGAAATCATCTTCTGTACTACTTCCTCATTTATTTCAACTTCTGTCCATTTTGCCTTAAACGGCCCAGTTTTATCATAAATAATGAAGTGGTTTTACATTAAGTATTTATACCATCTCTCTACCCAATTGAGAGAGATTTTTGGTGGTTTCATAATCTAATCTCAAAGTAGGCATGCAAACACATCCAAAAGAACATTTTCAAAGTGTTCAGATAAATGAGTAGAAGTGTTAGAGCAGGATAATATGGTAATTTTTTTTCTGTTGTAGTGAGGGAATGAGAGCAGGGGCATAAGAGGCATATTGGGCTGTTCAGAGGCGATACCTTGAGGTGCTCTTGCGAATCATATGTGGTGTCAGGATCTAGTCACGGCATTGGTCACACCTAGATGCCATGCCGCCACCTTAACCTTACTACTATCTCTTCAATTATAGGTATTTTCATACTTTTTCAGCAATCTCCATATCTTCTTCCATAGTGGCCATATCAATTATAGGTATTTTCATACTTTTTCAGCAATCTCCATATCTTCTTCCATAGTGGCCATATCAAGTCACATTCCCAACAACAGTGCACAAGTTTTCCCACGAGTGTCATCTTCATCATTTAAGGAGTTTCATGAACAGCATGAGTCAATCTGCCCAGAACTTTAGAAAGATTATTCAGGGGAAGTCGTCCTCCTCAGGGGAAGTGTGCTTCCTTCCCTGGTAGCAATTAACTTTTCTGAGACTATCTTTCTTTTCTTTTGTTTACCAACAAAATAAGGAAGTACTTATCATCTTTCCGTTTTGAAGAAGCTTTCATTTCAATCTTCAAAACAGACGCCTTGATGTCCCTTTCTACTCTTTAGACAAGTTGTTTAATTCAGGAATGCTTTTGATAAAACCAATTAAAGCTCTAAATTTATTGGACTGATTTTGTTCTATATGACGAAATGATGAAGATACATTCAAGTTATTTGGGGGATATTTGTTGGCATGAGAAAAATTTAACGAACAATGCAGCATAAAGTTATCATGAAGGTAAAAACAATGGACAATAAGAAAAGCAAAGAAGAAACTCCCTGTGTATCAAGAGAAAGGACATTATGATCAATTCAAACATCTTTACCTAATGTTAGAAAAAACGAAATAATGTACCTATGAAGCTAGGTATATGTTGAACAGTGAGAAGAGATGTGAAAAGTCGAGGAAAATAAATGATAAAAATTATTGCTTGCCTTTAGGCATGCAATTCTTTGGATGTTTTTGAAAGTGATACATGGATTTCTTTCATTTAAATTAAAGCCACTCATTACTGAAGTGAAGAATGGCTTATTACAATAGAGAGAAAGATGAGAGGAAGACCCCAGAAACACTGAAATTGGAGTTTAATAGACAGAGATGGAGACAGGATGTTATCCGCGAGGGCTCAATGTGGGTACTTGCATGGTAGAAAATGATCAACATTGTCTGGTGCCTTAGAAACTTAAAAAACTGATTTAAGATTCACAATTAGGTGATTATAGGTGAATTTTCCACTTGCTGTTTTACTAGTGTATTTGAGTTGGAAGCTTTATTGTGTCATTTTGGTATATGTGAAATTTGAAGAAATTGATCACTTGATCATTTGACATCCCGTTGTTCATCAATTTGCTCGAGCGGGCTCCGGTAACATTTCCATTTGATCCTAGCACATGCCAGTGTAGCCCTATGGCATCTGGTTGCTTCAGGAATACGAAGAAATTGTATTGAAGAAATTACTGCAGCGAAATAGAATTGAATTAGTTCCATCTGAAAGCAAAGAATAGGAAGGAAGTGATTCAAAGGTAAAGATGAAGGCAAAGACTTGTTTTAAAAATGAACACTTGGGGCCAGCGCCATAGTACAGCAGGTAGGGCGTTTGCCTTCAATGTGGTCAACCTCGGTTCGATCCCGGCATCCCATATGGTCCCCTGAGCACCGCCAGGAGTAATTCGGAATGAAGAGACAGGAATAACCCCAAGCATTGAAGGGTGTGACCCAAAAAAGCAAAAAAAAAAAAATGAACACTTGGGGCCAGAATGATAGTACAGCAGTCGGGCGCTTGTCTGAATTGGGTTCAATCCCCAGCGTCCATATGGTCCCCTATGTATCTCCAGGAGTAATTCCTAAATGCAGAGTTAGGGGGTATTGTGGGTGTGACCCCCAAAATGAAACCGTCCAAAAAATGAAAACTTGTTTTAAACAAAGATTTGTTTTAAAAATGATGTCTTTCTATAAAAAAATAGAAAATTTTAACATATTTCTAAAGTATATATATAATGATATATATATATATATCATTATACATTATAATTTTCTTTTAAAATATAATGTGCAATATATAACATTAAATTTAGATTTAGTTTTTTCTACTTAGGATTTTATTATATTGCCTAATTAATAATAAAATTAAATACTTTTTGTTACTGTAATATCAACTCACTGAACTATTGGACAATTGGGATTATATTTTAATATCATTTTAATACCTTAATCATGTAATTGCTACATGTATAAGAAATGATACTTTATTAAAATTTAATTCATCAGCACATGCAAATTCAACTTTCTAAAGATTTTCAATTTTTGCCTTGAAAAGAAAACCAAAACAACAATGAGGTACCATCTCACACCACAGAGACTGGCACACATCCAAAACAGTAAGAACAACCGGTGCTGGCGTGGATGTGGAGAAAAAGGGACTCTCATTTACTGTTGGTGGGAGAGCCAACTGGTCCAGCCCTTTTGGAAAACAATATGGGAATTCCTCCAAAAACTAGATATTGAGCTCCCATTTGATCCAGCAATAGCACTCCTGGGAATATACCCGAGAGACCAAAGAACACATAGCAGAAACACTATCTGTACTTCTTTGTTAATCTCTGAGCTATTCACAATAGCTAGAATCTGGAAACAAACTAAATGCCCAAGAACAAAGGACTGACTAAAGAAACTGTGGTTCATCTACAGTTGGGGGGCCGGAGCGATAGCCCAGCGGGTAGGACGTTTGCCTTGCACTCGCCGGCCTGTGCCAGCCCAGGTTCGATCCCGGCATCCCATATGGTCTCCCGAGCACCGCTTAGGAGTAATTCCTGAGTACAGAGCCAGGAGTAACCCCTGAGCATCGCCGGGTGTGACCCAAAAAGCAAAAAAAAAAAAAAATCTACACTATGGAATACTATGCAGCTGTCAGAAAAAACGAAATGAAATTTACCTGCAAATGGATGGCCATGGAGACTATCATGCTGAGTGAAATTAGTCAGAAGGAAAAGGCCAGATATAGAATGACAGCATTAATAGTATATAAATAGATACCAGTGGTTTACTAAATGTGGGAAATGGTAATGGCAGATTAAAACTCACCATTGAATATATACAAAGAGACTGAAGTGATAAACTCTAAATATCTGCAGGGCTAGCCACAATGTAAAATAAGAGGGAGAGAGATGCAGAGACAGAGAGAGAGAGACAGAGGGAGAAAGAGAGGAAACAGGGGTACCTGCTATTGAGGCAGCCCAGGGGTGGGCGGGGAGGGGGGGTACATTGGGGGGTGGAAATGGGGCACTAGTTGAGGGTTGGGTGCTGAAATACTGTATTACCAAGAACCAATTACAAATATCTTTGTAAAAAAAATAAATAAAAGTTTTCAACAATGAAACTTAAAAGATCCCAAGTATGTCTATAATATGCATCTTGGTGGAAACAAGGTTTTCAGAGTGAGATCAGCAACCATAGCACTTCTAGGAATTTGTTAAAAATGGGCATTCTTAGGTCCCCATCAGAATAACTGCCACCCTCCAATCAATCACCTATTCTTACTTGCCCTAACATTTGAGGACCACTGATGAATATATATATAAGAAACCCTGGGATTTAAAGAGATATATTTTTGTATTGCTCTTCTATCTCTTTTAGGCCATACACAGGCATTGTGTCTAAGAACCCTCTGAATTTAGGGTTTGTTTTGCTTTTTCCATCAGAAATCAGAGACTGTCTTTGAGGAATCATTGTGAGAAGTTATGCTATTTAATAAGTGAATGCAGTATATATGTATAATATATATTAATTATATATTATACTGATATTTATAATATACCATACATTATATGTTATATTGTATTATAGGATTATGTAATTATAATATACTTATAAATTATAATTACATTGTCTTTTAATATATAGATAGCCATCGAATACAATTCAATATTAAATAAATGTTGATTTTCTCATTTAATAACATTTTGACTCTATGTTGAAATTAACTTTTTAGTGAAACCCTATATAGAAATGTGTGTGAGAGGACAGACATCTTTGCAACCATATTGTCAACAATCATTCTGTTTCACACCTTACTCACTGATTCATCTTATTGAATCTATGGCATAATGGATGTTCATTAAATATTGAAAAGAAAACAAAACAAAAGGGCTGGAGTGGAGGGTGGGAATTGATATAGACTGAGAATACACTTGCATTTGGCAATTGTCCTGAGTGTTATTTCAAGGGTCATCTAGATTTCAAACAAAGCTTGCTTCACTTCAAAGTCTTATTTTATTTTTAGCATCACTCTAGTTAGCTTTGTGCCAAGAATGAATGCGATCCATTAATTGCAAAAACAAACAAAGCAAAAAAAAAAGAAACAAAAAGGAATTCTCTAAGGAATAACAGCTTTTCAAGTCAAAATCTTAATTTTTTTCAACTTGGGAAGACAGGCTTATGTAACATTCAGTGGCAAATGCTTTAGTAGTAAATAATTAAATAAGAAAAGAGTTCTCGTATTTGGAGAAAATAAAGCCACTGTGCTTGTTTAACCTATAAATATTTTTAATTTTGTTTTTAATTGTCTAGGTAGGAACGTAAAAATGTATAAGGATAAATTCCTAGGAAAAACGTGCAGTTTTCAAAGCTTCATATCCTTCTATTGTTCAGCTTTAGTAAGGCTATTAAAACAGCTTCCTATAAACAGCATTTATTCATACTGCTCACACTTTCATAAAGCTTTTCCTATCCTCTGTTTAAATGCAAGGTCAGCTCTGCACTGGTACGGAAAGAAAAAAAAGTAGGCTTTGGAATCACATATTCACCCTCCTTTTATTTCATGCTTCAAATATCATACCTATGAACTCTGGTCTTGAATTGACATACATTTAAAAACAATTCAGTCATGCATTGATCAGCTGACTCAGCCACACAGACGCAGCTAGCTCTCATCATTGTTTCCTTGATGCTAGTGGGCCTTTGCTTGAATCCTGCAGCATCACACTAACTGCAGTAATTGATTGACTGAGCTATGCCACAGGCACAAAATAACAAAGGGAGAGAAATATGAATGGGCAGTGAAAGAAGCTCCAGGGAAAGACAAAAATAAATAAATATAAGTGTACCCTAATATTTCACTGTTGGTAATTTCCTAAGCAAGTCTACATGAACCAGGTGACTGTATATTTTAATGTTTGGTAGGTGAATTAAAGGAGAGACATTTGTGTTCTAAAAGCAGTGTTAAGCATTCAACTGATCATTTCTTAAGCTAATGGGACCAACACACCCACACAGAGATAAGTTCTGAATCTAAAATGCCTTCCCATTTTGAGCTCCTTAGATAATATAGTAATGAATATTTTAAGAAAGCCTAAATAGGTAATAGTCATCAAGTCAATAAATACATTCTGGCTACATCTTTGGTAATATTAGCATATAAATCCATTTGAGTGAACAACTCAGAATTGTACATTTAGCCTTTTCCTGGAAGTTAAATAACTAATACAATCCCGAAACTTTCTAAGAGGTTTTGTGTATACATAAGGAAATAATAGTCTCTTTAATTCTCAGTTTTGGAAAGGACCTTAAAGGTCAGAAAATCCAGTTCCCTTGTAATGAGTAGGTTGTAGAAAGTAACCTTATAAAATTGTGTCTATTAAACACACACACAATTAGCAATTTGGGGAGAAATTTAGCATGGGACACCTTTAACTGATGACCATTTACATAACAGTTTCAGACAGAATCACTAAATCAGTGAAAAAAATTATTTTGATTAAGATCCCTTTTTAAGGAGGACGGGACATTTTTGGAATAAATGAAGATAATATTTTTAAATGACCTTGTTTATACATAAGTGTGATAACTTTTAAAACTCACTTCTTTCTCCCTTTTTTAGGTCATCAACTTCCCCACCAACCTTCTTTCCACCACACACTCCTCTCCTTAGGTCTTATTAAGCCCGTTCCTGAGGTTCCATCTCAGGAATTGACTTAGAAATAACTGAATTAAAGTAATTTAACAAAGAACATGAGACAGAGTAAGGGTAGTTGATTGGCATAGACAGTTCTACATACGAAGTTTTAAAAAGATTAAGGAGTGTACATTCTAGTTAGGAGACAGAGAAATAAACCCCATCCTTTACTTTAAATATCTATCACTATCTTCCCGTTCGTCATCTATTTGCTCGAGCAGGCACCAGTAATATCTCCATATGTCCTGTCTCATGTTAGTAGAGCCCAAGGGCATCTGCTTGCTCCAGGAACATAAAGAACATAATATGCTCCAGGAACATATTAGGTCATGGGAATGACCTAATATAATTGTTACTGCTATTTGGAATATCAAATACGACACAGGCAGCTTGCCAGGCTTGCCATGTGGGTGGCATACTCTTGTAGTCACCTCTAAATACAGTATTTATTGATGAACCACGCGGCCACTTGCGAGCCAGGCTGTGATAGTCTTGTCTGCTGCTGGGTGGAGTTCTGACGAGAGGGAAGTCCGATGTGGAAGATGGCGGCCCTCATGGAGTGGGGGGTCGTCTTGCTTGTTGTGAGGCCCTGCTGGGGTGGCGGGCCAGGGCTAGAACCCGCCATCCCTCCCGGGCGCCACGTGAGTGGCTGGGCACGGGAGAGCAAGTAGCAGCTCTGCCCCCATGTCTACAAGTCTCTGGATCAGCATACCTGGGCCAGATTGAAAAAAAAAGAAAACTGCTGCAGGGTGGGTGTCGATGATCCGGGCTGGGATAGGCTCGTCTGCTGCTAGGTGGAGTTCTGACTAGAGGGAAGTCCAATATGGAAGATGGCGGCCCTCATGGAGTGGGGGGGTCGTCTGGCTTGTTGTGAGGCCCTTTAAATATCTATGTGCTAAAAATTTCCAGTGGCTTCATAGTTTTCTCAAGACTTTTATACAACATACTCATACACAATCATCTAGGATTAATTAGGTTTAATGAAGTCAAACAAAGACTTAGTCCTAGATTTTGTGTTATCATTAATCAATATTATTGATTATAAATGGAGTCCCATGAATTTTCTCTCTTCTATCAAGAGAGGTGTAATTATTTTTCCCCTTCATAATGACAAAACAGAATGACATAGGTTACTTCCATGAGGACACATATCTAATAAATAATGTGAAAGAATCTTAAACCAAGGCAATATGACATCAAACACAGAAAAATATATATATATAAAACCAATGAAAAGAGGTTCATATAAAATTGAGAAGAAAAATCCAAACATAAGACCTGTGTTTACCTTCCTCCTCAAAGTCTTATTCTTGCTTTTTTTGGGGTTGCATATAAAACAGATCGTGTCTCTGGACCAGCATACGAGGGACATTTTACTCTTCATTTTTATACTCTCTGGTCTGAAACTAGTCTTCCTAAAACCATGCTTTTACATTAGATTTTATATGTGTGTGTTTTTTTTTTAATGAAAACCTTTTGTGTCTGTGCATGCAAGATGATTTCTTTGAGAATGAGTTTACCATCCAACCTACCAGCTTTTGTGACTGTGCAGGCAAGATGGTTTCTTTGAGGACAAGTTCACAATCTTTGAACCTATCAGCTTGTTGCCAATAATAATCTTCCTTTATCTATAATAGTGTCTCTCAACTGACTGACCCTTGAACAGAGTGTAACTGGATCATCATAGTAACAAAAAGCAATATAGATGCCTGCTAAGTAAGTATTGCCTTCCAGTTAAAATATTTAGATTATGATAATTTGAAATGATTATTAGTGATTAAATAATATGTATATGTTTTGTTTCTCAGCATGTCCATTGTATTCTCGCTTGATCCACACATCAGTTGTCCTTTAATGGGTCATAAATTTAGTTATGACATATTATATTATTTATTCACAGGACTTAAAATAATTGTATAGCGTTTGCTTATTGAAGCAGACTCAGATATACAATAGTAGACTATATAGAGTCTTCCATCTCTAGTGAATGGAACTCTAGTTAGAATTCCAATCTGCATGTGACCAGGAAAGGGATTTTAAGCCTTCAGTGTCAAATTACACAGTGAAGACTGTGTATATATATATTCATATATATATATATATATATATATATATATATATGAATACCCAGTATGTACATTCATTGACCAGTGTATCTCCCAGAAGTCTATTGGATGATGGAAGTAAAAGATTTTTCCATCTACTTTTTCTAGGCCTTATTATTTTTATATTCTCAGATGGTTTGAATAGAACACATTGAACTCCTTGCCTTTGATATTATAACACATTCTTTTTAAAGTTATATATACTTATAAAATCATTGCTAGAGAAATCAATAAATATATCTTCACTTAAAATAGAAACACCATGAAATAAGAGAGATGGAAATGGTATACACAATATAGTTCAATTATTACAGAAAAACACATTTATAATGATAGTACACTAACTGGATTTATCTCTTTTCCTGCAAATGACCAAGTAACAGGAAAAATATATTTATGATCTATTCTTAATTGTTTGCACTGGATGTCATATAATAAAGGCCAAGTGATCCTTAAGTATGAAAACAAGGAGATAGCTATGATATTCCCAGGCAAATGGCTAAAATGTATTTACCAGGTTGTGGAGCAGAAACAATGGTGTATAATGCAGTGTTTCTCAAAATTATTCTCATCACAATTCCCTTCAAAATGTATTTTGTTCTCATGGGTCACCTGTCGTACTAGGGATGCCCCTAATCTCGTACTTTGATACCCCTCTCATTTATGCAGTTTTCACCCATTCTACCTCATAATAACTAGGACGGCCAGAGGGAGGTCATATATCTCCCAGTTGAGTGTAAAATTCTGACATAGTGGACGGTTTCCAGAGGAAATTGACCAGATTTAGGAGTTGTAAAGATGTATCTGGAAAACAAGAGTTGAGGAAAACAAGATGGTTTCAGTTCATAATTTAGCAAATGTTAGAGAGGAAAGAGCAGAAAAGAGGAAAAGAGGAGTTGTGCATTTAGTTCCCTTAAGCGTTGATTAGCAATTATGTTAGGAAAGGATATGAGGTCATGGAAAAAAAGAGGGAATATTACAAAAGCTTTTAGAAAACTGTAAACTGTTAAATTCCCATAGCCAGAGTGGAAATTTCTTGATTAAATATGGATAGAACTTCAGTTAAAAGATTAAGAAAGTATTAGTCTTCTACAAGTTGAGTCACTTGTCCTAGACTAATATGTATTTGACAATGCCTGACAAATCAATTTTTTAATTTAAGTAAGTTATCTATACTCTAGAATAAAACCTAAGAATATTTGGAAGAATGGAAAAGTATCTGGATATTTCAGAGTTATAATTTACTGTGTCTGGTATTCAACTTAGGAAAAAAGCTAGTATAAAAATAAGTTATTTAAAAATGGTGTGGATGCTTATGTATTTCCCATTTCACAATCTATAGGCTGCATTAAACATGTTAAATGGAGATGTGGAAATATGCATTTTGCTAATCAGATTTCTTTGCTTAAAAACTAACATTTCTTAGAAAAAATAAACAATGGTTAAGATGTATGGCAAATTATGCATTACAGAAGAAAAAGAAGTAAACATGAAGAAATTCAGCAATGGTAAAATAAAAAAAATTCACATACACAAATTAGACAACAGAATCAGGAAGAGGATTAGCAGACTTAGAGAAAGCCAAATATAGTAAAACTGATTTTGTGGAATCACAGCAACTACTAGAACTTGTGATTTCATCAAGTGTCACGAGATGATTGATATAGGTATACATAGATAAAGCCAATTGCATATTTATGATTCAAAATATTTAAAACTAAAATAAATCAAAGTATCATACATAACAGCAGCAGTAATTGTGAATAGTAATACATTTAACAAAAGTTGACAAAAATTCTGAAAACTAATCTCCGTACTGAGAAAAAAAATTTTTTAGAAAGCTAAATAGATCATATTTGCAGTTAGTATGTCGATAAACACACACATTTTTAAACTTCCAGTAAGGCAAATAATTCTTGCATATTGTATCAAAAGTATAATTAGTTAAAAATTTAAAAAATGGTTTTATTAATCTTAAGAACTTCTGTGATGAGACTTGTAAAGGGAAGAAAACTAGTCTCCATGAAATGGATAAAACATTTGCATGTAACCTACTAATAAGGAACTCCTCTCCAGAGTATATTAACTTTTGGTTATACAATTATGTGTTGAACGTTTATGTCACCCACCATCATATTTTGAGTTACTATATCTCAGTGTGGTATATACAGGTCTGGGTGATAATTAGAGTAAGGTGTTGATGGTGCTTTTATAAGAAGAACAAGAGAGGTGGTTCATTCACATGTTCAGAAAAAAGACCATAGGAGGACAAATAGAAGACTGGAGTCCACAAACAGGAAGCAAACCTTGACAGAATTTGAAGAGGATTTTATGTCCTCCACCATGTTAAGAAAGAAATTTCTGTTGTTTCAGCTGGTACATGGTTTCCTGTGATAGTAATTCAAGGATATTAAGAGCAAATGTATGAAATTTTTAAAAAATTTTTTTATTATACCACCGTGAAACATACAATTACAAAGGTGTTCATAATTGGTTCTTGGTAATACAGTATACCAGCACCTATCCCTCCACCAGTGCCCCATTTCCACCACCAATGTACCCCCTCCCCGTCCCCCACCCGCCTTAATAGCAGGTACCCCAGTTTCCTCTCTTTCTCTCTCTGTCTCTCTGTCTCTGCATCTCTCTCCCTCTTATTTTACACATTGTGGCTAGCCCTGCAGATATTTAGAGTTTATCACTTAAGTCTCTTTGTGTATATTCAGTGATGAGTTTTAATCTGCCATTACCATTTCCCATATTTATTAAAACACTGGTATCTATATCCTATTAATGAATGCAGTCATTCTATATCTGTCGTTTTCCTTCTGACTAATTTCACTCAGCATGATAGACTCCAAGTCCATCCATTTGCAGGTAAATTTCATAATTTCATCCTTTCTGACAGCCGCATAGTATTCCATAGTGTAGATGAACCACAGTTTCTTTAGCCAGTCCTCTGTTCTCGGGCATTTAGGTTGTTTCCAGATTCTAGCTATAGTGAATAGCGCAGAGATGAATAAAGAAGTACAGATAGTGTTTCTGCTATGTGTTTTTTTGGTCTCTAGGGTATATTCCCAGGAGTGCTATTGCTGGATCAAATGGGAGCTCAATATCTAGCTTTCGGAGGAATGCGCATATTGTTTTCCAAAAGGGCTGGACCAGTCGGCACTCCCACCAGCAGTGGATGAGAGTCCCTTTTTTCCCCACATCCACGCCAGCACCGGTTGTTCTTGCTGTTTTGGGTGTGTGCCAGTCTCTGTGGGGTGAGATGGTACCTCATTGTTGTTTTGATTTGCATCTCCCTGATGATTAAAGATGAAGAGCACTTTTTCATATGCCTTTTGGCCATTCGAATTTCTTCTTTTTGGAAGCTTCTGTTCATTTCTTCTCCCCATTTTTTGATGGGGTTGGCTGTTTTCTTCTTGTGGAGTGCCACCAGTGCCTGATATATCCTGGATATTAACCCCTTGTCAGATGGGTATTGGGTGAATAACCTTTCCCACTCTGTGGATTGTCTTTGTATCTTGGTCACCGTTTCTTTTGAGGTGCAGAAGCTTTTCAATTTTATATAATCCCATTTGTTTATCATTGCTTCCATTTGCTTGGTCAGTGGTGTGTCGTCTTTAAAGATACTTTTCGTTTCGATGTCATAGAGCATTTCTCCTATGTTTTCTTCGATGTACCTTATAGATTCATGTCTGATATCGAGATCTAGAATCCATTTTGATCTAACTTTTGTGCATGGCGTTAGAAGGAGGTCTAAGTTCATTTTTTACATGTAGCTGCCCAGTTTTCCCAGCACCATTTGTTGAAGAGGCTTTCTTTGCTCCACTTACCGAAGTTTTTGCTCCTTTATCGAAGATTAAGTGGTTGTATATTTGTGAGTGCATTTCAGGATACTCAGTTCTATTCCATAGGTCTACGGGTCTGTCTCTATACCAATACCACACTGTCTTAATTACAACTGCTCTGTAGTAGAGCTTGAGGTTGGGGAAAGTGATACCTCAATGTATGAAATTTGATAAAAACAAAATGTATACTGATTTTCTTCAACCTTTGATCTTTGATCTGGTGCTACAAGTATAGAAGGGGTGAAAAATCAATGGTTCACACCTGTCACGGTATGCCTGGTATCAGCATGCAGACTAAACTATGAAATACAAAACCTATATCTAGCTGACACTTTACATTCATACAAATTGTTTAACACCATTTATGATTTGGCATATGCAAATTCAAATCAAACTGATGTCCCAATAAATGCATATACATTAGTACTCCAAAAATTAAATAGAATGATGAAACTATAACAGGAAAAATCAGAAATTAATGTTATATGGAGGCCAAACCAGAGTGAATGGACAATATAAAAGGAAAATGTGGAAATGGAGGTAATGGACTTAAGGAACCTGATAGGAGTTGATTGATAGGTTTATTATCTTTGCTAAAATATGGATTTACTAGTGCACTCATGCATATTTCCGTTTATTCAATTAAGCAGATTTTATTTAGAATGAATTTTGAGGTAACTTAAGATTTAGATCTCTCTTGCCTAGAAATTTCATGAAAATTTTAGCATCACAACACCTGAGTAAAGATGTCTATGTGTAATGTACAAAACATATTAATACACATATAAGTCATAAATAAGTAGTTTATTTTTATCTAGATAAATTTATATCTATTTAGGAAGATAAAAATTAATTTGGAAAATTAATTTGGAAAATAAAAATTAATTTGGAAATTAGTCTGTTAAAGTGTTTTAATACTGTATAATTATTGCATCCAGTCATCGCATGACATTCTCGAGAGTGGCACTGAAGAGTCAGTGAAATGGGACCTCCCTTTCGAACCCCTGTCCTTACGTTGATGATCACTTTCTTGTAGAATGGTGAGATCCTGGTGGTGAATCCGTAATTCAGCTCATGGAAGATCTTGATGTACTGAGTTTGAACTCCCTGTTTAGCTAGAACTTCAATGACCACTTCAGTCTCAACAGAGTCAAAAGCTTTCTTTAAATCAGTGAATGTTAGACAGAGCAGCACCTTGAACTCTCATCGAACCTCAGGGAGCTTGGTCACCATGTGGATATGGTGGATCATGCTGAATCCTTTTCAGAACCCAGTTTTCTCTCATGGTTGTCCTTTATCTAGTGTTCTGCTTATTTTATTCAGGATGATTCAAGTGAATAACTTGTAGATTACAGATAACAGGCAAATGGGGCAATAGTTGCTGATATCATGGATATCACCCCTCTTGTACAACAGAACAGAACTGTCCTGCTGGTTTTCCACTGGGACGGAAGCTTGAATTCAGATAGGTAGCGTGTAAAAAGCCGAGCCAGTGTACTAAAGTACTGGCGGCAGTGTACTGGCGGCAGATATTTCAGGTGATTGGGTCTAAGGTGTTGTATGCTTTTTATGGCATGGAATAGCATTTTGGAATTTGGAAGGGAAAATGTTGGGGAAAACATAGCCATCCTGTGGAATTGTTGTATGTATGTGGGTAGGTGCACATGGCTATCAAAGAGATCCTAATAGAAGTCATGGATAATCTTCTCCACTGCCCTTCTAGAAGATGTGATAGATTCATCAGAATGTCGGAGGGCAGTCATCTTGGTCTTATAGTTGGTGAAGGAAAGGAAGGCTTTTTCCAACTTTTTCCAACTTCTGCGGCATCGACCAGTACTGCTACTCTTCTCTCTTTGAGGTCTTCCTTTATCAGTTCTCTACACTGTTTTGTGAGCTCAGACATTAGCTTGTGATTGCCTTAGGCTCTCGCCAATCCATGTTAGCGAATGAGGTCAAGAGTTTCCTAAGACAGGGGTCTGTTTGTGGCTTTCTTGCTCTCGGCATTCCTTGCACAATCATGGAGGTGCTGAATCTGTTGATCATATTCCTCGTCAATGTTGTCAGTGAAGGAATCTTCCCATGTTGCACAATAGTGCCAAATAGTTTCCATTTGGTGGTCATGGGAATTCTCTTCCTAAACTCTGCAGCTCTTTCTTCCCACTCCATGAAGTAGAATTTTGCACGAAGGGAGACAGTGGTCTGATCCCGTCTGGAATTTTGGGACAACCACGGCATCAGTCAGGCAAAACCATGTGGAACTGTCCACTAGGAGAGTCCCATGTCCAACATTTAGATTTGGCCTTCTGGAACTGTGAGTTACCATGAATGGTCTTGGTCGACATGATAACCTCAGGCAGTCTTTCATCACATTCATTCCATTCTAGGCCATGGAATGGAAAGGAATGGGAGTGAAGATTGACAGTCGGCAACTATACCACCTCCACTTTGCTGATTACATCATTCTAAAAATACCAAATATCAGCCAAGCGGCACAAATGCTGGCTTACTTCGACCATGAGTGTGGAAAGGTCAGACTGCAGCAGAATTTCAAGAAGACAATGTTCATGAAAAATAAACTAGTTCCTGAGGCTCCATTTGCTCTCAAAGGAATGAACATCTCCAAATGTGTACCTAGGGCATGAACTCCAACATGACTCACGGCCTAGCACCTGAACTACACAGGAGAAACAGAGCAGCGTGGAAAACCGTCAAGAGCATTGAGGTAGTGGTAAAGAAGATGAAGAACTACTGGCTCTGGGCACAACTTTTCGACTCCACCATTCTTCCTGCACTAACATACACCTCAGAAACCTGGGCACTATGAAAACAGGATGCGAAGGGTAGCCCAAAGAGGAATCTAAAGAGTCATGCTTGGAGTGTCACAATTCACTCAAGTGAGAGAAGGAATCTGGAGTTCCGACCTCCGTCAAAGATCAAGAACCAAGGATGTTGTCTCATTTGCCAAGTTGATGAAAATCTGATGGACCGGACACGTAATGCGATTTAGGGACGATTGCCAGACCAGAGCCGTTACTGACTGGATTCCATAGGACATCTAAGGAAACACGTGGCCCCCACCCAACAGATGATCAGACTTCTTCATCAAAACCTGAATGGATTGAGACTCTTCATGTTACTTGAGCAAACATATACCATTGGGCTACACTCTCACTCGACAGGGACAAATGGAGACGTTACTGGTGCCTGCTCGAGCAAATTGATGAACAACAGGAAGATAAGTGATAAGTGAAGTGATAATTATTGCATCAATTTTTTTATCTAGTGTTTAAAGAGACCATTTATAAATAAAACACATTTTAGTCATAGTAATCAACTTATTATAGGCCAAGAGAATAAACATCTATAGCTGCAAGTCTCAACTGAGCAATTAAATATTGTTGCTTCGTTAGTGATTTTTTTCTTGGAGAATCATTATGGACACCTTAGAAAAATAAAGGTATTTGTCATATTTAGTGATACTGTGTCTAAGTGTATTCGCATAGGTAGTATACACACATAAAAGTTAAATATTTGTCCACCTCTAAGTATATACAAAAACTGCATACTTATAGGAAGTATGCACATACTTTTATGGAAGTATACATTCATAAAAACCGAATGTATGTCAAGATAGGAATATATACAGTCATACCCATAGATAATTTAGGGTTTGAAATGGAGGTTACTCTAGTCTATATTTTCTGGGCCATAGAGTGCTGCTCGAAGCAGTGGAATAGGCAATACCTGAACCATGCTGTAAGCAGAGGCCCCCAGCGCTTCATTTGGTACCACGTTGGCTAAAATAATAATAATAATAATAATAATAATAATAATTATTATTATTATTATTATTATTTTACTCTTTGGGTCACACCCGGCAATGCTCAGGGTTACTCCTGGCTCTGCACTCAGGAATCACTCCTGGCGGCACTTCGGGGGACACACGAGATGCCGGGGATCGAACCCGGGCCGGCACAGGTCGGCCGTGTGTAAGGCAAACTGCCCTACCCACTGGACTATCTCTCCAGCCCGCTAAAATTATTTTTAAGTCAAATATTTCTACCACTGCTTAAATGCAAGTTGAGATTTATTAGTGTATACATGAACATATACATTTGTGAAAGGATATAGGTTCTGTGACTATATGTTATGTATGATGAATTAGTAGATTTTAACTTACTGTCTGCAGGCATGTAAACTGTATGCATGTATGACTCAACTACATGAACAAACATAAAATGCATAAAGCTAAAATTTGTTAATAAGACTAAAATGTATATTGATACATGTAGACTTGTTCATTACAAATTTTGCAAGCTGTATATAAATTTTGCAGACCTAATGATATTTGAAAGCCATTTCCAAAGCTGTTTATGTCTCATGTGAAAATCTAAATGGAATCTTACAAGAACTGGATTAAAGAATTTAGCTCTTGTCAAATACTGCTGGTCTCTGCTTTTTAATTTTTCTTCTCCTTGTGCCTTTAATACATGCTTACTCTTAGTAGACCAATACTAAAACTCTCTAGCTAATACTTTTTTTCTTCCTATTGTGCAAGGGGATTCTTCTTTAATGCTTACATAGTTATTTGAGATTTGCAGTAGAACGCTGTGCACTGCAGTTTTGCTTTGAAATGAACGATCTCTCTTTTTGTTTGTTTCAAGGTAAACAATTTTCTGCAGTGTTTTTGTTGAACATTGTGTTAGAGGCCATCCGTTTGCTAGGATGTAGAGGAAGATTTTTCTTTCTCGTTCTTTCTTTTATTTTTTTTTGATACTGCTGTGAACAACTAGCTGTTTGATCAGCAGTTGTTTCTCTTTTCTTCCTCCTTTTTGTATTGGTTTTAGTACCTGTCTGTACTCTCTGAAACATCAGGATATGACTAGCTGGTACCACTCACTGTGGAAGCAATTTAATCTTTGTTAGAAAAGTACTCTAGTTTTCAGAAGTCACACAGACATCTTAGGAATAATGGCTGATTAAAGTGTTTTTGTCAGCATTTGTACTTACCTGACTACATTTTTTTTCTTTGGGAATTTTTTTTTAACTTCAGAGGGTAATCGGCCTCAATTTCTCCTTGTTATGTGAATGCTTTGTTCTTTGAGCAATTTCTGTGCAAAGGATTAAATTCAATTGTATTGGACTTATCTTTCAGCAGGAAAAACTATCGTTCAGCATTTTAAAAAGCAGAGTTGATACTTTAGCTCTAAACTTCACTGAAGATTTGTATTGTGGTCAGTGAATAAAATTTCATAAATGTAATTTTATCTCATCGCTACCATAAAGTCTTTCATAAAATTGAGGAGTATAGCTCAGGGGCAGAGCATTTGACTGCAGTTCTTCCATAGAAGTGGAGAATGCAAAAGTACAACACATATTAAAGGAAGGCAAAGGACTTGGTAAGAAATTTGTATTAATCAGCAGACAAATGGTATACTCCCTACTAAAAGCTTAGTCCTATTTGCACTTTTCCTGTATATTTAGACAAAACTATCAGTTAATATTCTTCATGTCTGGGTTTTAAAATGGTTAGATTTAAGGATGCAAAATATTTGTTGTTGGGACAATGAAATGTGGAAATGTGAGGAAAAATTAAAATTTCCTTTCTTTATTTTGGAAACAAGGAAAATAGTTGTATTTAAGTAGAGCTGTTTGAATGGAAAACTTTTATCTTTCTCTTATTGCTAAGTCCTATGTACATAAGGTTTTTTGGGCTATATTTTCTTAGTATTCATAAATTAAATGCATTAGCTATGTTTAGAGATTGCTCTGAAAACTATGACATTATTGTGAGTGTATATATATAAAATGATATATATATACATATATACTTTACACACATTATATATGTATACACACTCTTGATCATTTTTAAGTCAGGAGCAGACTTATTAAAAGATAAAAGTAAAGGCATCTTAACAAAATATTTGAAAATAGAGAAAATTTGAAGTTCTTTCATCATACTTGATTTACTATGACAAAAAACAAGATTTTATACAAAAATTGAAAAATGTGATTTTGAAAAATGACTGTTGCCTTGTTGGTGTTTAAAAGCTATCCGCTGGTAGCTTCTAAACAGCACTCCATGACAAGTTTTTGAGTGGAATGCATGTGAAGGGAGTACTGAAATGAATGCATTTGATGTCCAGTTGTGAGGAGATAATTTCAAATAATTAAAGCATTCAGGGTGAGGTTTTGTTACATGTCTGTACAAATGTATTACTCAATTAAGTATTTTAGAGTCCATTTAGTTGTTGATATTCATTGATATTGTTACTGATTGTGCCCTAATTTTTATTTGCTAAGCTTTACAGAAAAATTAACATAATGCTTTCATATATAAAATGACGATATAAAACATTTAAAAATACAGATACACATTTGACATAGTGATATATTGCCAAATACATACACACAGACACACACACACACATATATAATACATGTATATATTGCTTATAACAAGGGACTAAATTTTGATGGCAACTGAAGATTTTGTTTTGTTTTGTTTTCCTAGTAAATATATCAATAATATTTCCTAAAATGATGATTTTTCTGTGTGGCAAAATGATTATTTTTGGTCCCTTTGTTTGAAACAAAAATGATTGCATTTGACCTCTTTGAAACATGTGGTGGGTTATTTCTTCACTCTCCCATTAGTGTTCTATGTAAATACTTTTTTGTTTCTTTAATTATCTTTTTGCATTATTATTTTTTTCCTAAATTTCCTTTTTCAGGCATAATTCCTTATAATTCTAAGTCTCTTCCATGATTATTCACACCTGGATTTGTTTTTTATTTTAATAATAAATACAACATTAACTCTTTTTTAGTTAATATGAGTTTTGTGGTGTGGTTTTGCAAACTAAAAGATTTTTTTATAGGTTTTAATAGCTGCTACTAAACGTTAACTATATATTCTTCATTTTATTTGTCATGGTTCATATAGAACTTAAAAACACTCATGAAACAGAAATATAATTTTTTTTCATCTTGCAGCACTATACTATGTTTTGTGCCTGTAAATGTTACTAGAAGAATCCACTGATGTCAAACTTGCTATAACATAAACTAGAAAACTAAGCATTTTGACCTCTGTAGGAGACAAGAAGGGCATTTGCATATTTTAACCTGTACCTCTACCTTTCATTAACAGTTAGTTGTTATCTGCGGTCACAATAAGTTTCATAATACTTTTCAAACCTCAAACATAAGATTATTAGGATTATGTTCAAACTAGTTTTTATATTTCTGGGATATTGCTTGCTCACATGATGGTTGCAAACAAGTTTTAAACAACCGACAAGCTGATTTTTTAGAGTCTAAACCATTTTACATCACCACTGACAACTATATGAAAAATACACTTCATCTATACACTTACCAACACTTGGTGTGTCACTATTATTTATTCTAGACATTTTGTTATTCATGAAGCATAGCTCATTGTGGTTTTTAATTTAAATTTCTCTAACAGTTAACGATACTTGATGTAATTATTTATTATTTGTAGAACCTCTGTGAAAATCTCTCCGCAACTTTTGTCCTTCATTTGAAATTTTATTTTAAAATATTTAGTTTTCAGAATCATTTGCATATTTCTATGATGAAGATGTGGTTTCAGTTTATTTCTCACATTTTATAGCTTGTCTTTTTTATGCTTTTTACCTTCTCTCAGAACATAGGTTTCAATTTTGGCCAATTTATCAAGTTTTCCTTTTTATGGATTATGCTTGCAATACCAAGTGAGAAATTCCTTGCCTCGCTTAGATTTCAGTAATTTCCCCCTACATTCTCTCTAAATGTTTTATAGTTGTATGAGTTATATTTTGAGTTTACTTTTGTATAAAGTCAAGGTTTATCTTTAAATTTCTTTTCCTCTAGGGAAGCCAAAATGTCTCTATATCACTTATTAAAAAAGAAAATGCATTATCTACTGAATTAATATTTTATTTTGTTTAAAACTCAATTGTACATTTTCTGTGAGTCTGAATTCTCTTTCGTGCATTCTATTGATCATTCCCTATCACCTCATCTATACCAGAACTTCTTAAATAATTTTCTACACACTGGAGAAGAATCTTTTCTATGTCTGCAACTTATAGTTATTGACTTTGATAATGATTTTGTATGACTTATATGTTGATTTGTGAAGAATCAGAATTTTTTCTGTATAGTTTCCAATCTTTGAAATGCAGTGCATTCGTTTATTTAGAGCATTTTAAAACTTTTTACTAGGGTTTTTTTGGTTTAGTGTAAAATTCTACACATAATTGTTAAATACATAGGATATTTATATTTAGAGATTATAAGTGATACTGTTTACATTTTGATATTTCCATGTTCAATACTAGTATATTGACCAAGAACTATCCTTAATGTTGTAAATATTCTGCAATTTTTACTTGCTTATTAGTTCTAAGAATTTTTCTTTATTTTATAGCTATTCCTACATATATTATCATGTCATGGATTAGTAAGTCTATTTTTGTGATCAATATGCCTTTTATTTACTGTTCTAGTCATTTTGAAACTCATGGACTAGTCGAATAAAGCTAATGAGTGCCAAAACATTTTTTCTGTTCTTAGGGGAAAGCATTCAGTTTAAACATGAATGTCACATTATTTAAACATGTGACAATTTTCTACAATGAAAACCTTCAGAGTTTGGAATTATTTTTATGAAAGGCTGAATTTATAAATTCAATACCCGTAGGAGTTATAGATATCTTCAGAGCATTTATTTCATGTGGGGCACTCTTAATTATCCTTCTAAGAACTTGAGGCAATTCATACAAGTTGTCAAATATAGTCTTGTAAAATATTTTATAGTTTTACCTTATTTTCTTGTTGCTCTCTGAAGAGACTTCAATAATAGTTTCTTCACCCTGATACTGGTAATTGTTTGATATATTTTATATATATTTATTTCCTATATATTTTATTTCTTAGAATGTTAATGAAATCTATATTAAGGTATTTGAGGCAATATTTAACCTTACTCTGGATTTTCATAGATCTCTCATTTTACTTGGCTTTCTCCAACTCCATTCATTCAGAGGAAGACTGAGAATGAATGACATCTCAATATTTACAGCTTGGGGTGTCCTTTTCATCTTCTTTGTTGGTGTTTGTTGACATCAGAGATGTGAAAGGTATTCATATTAAGAGTGAAAAAGTTAGGCATTTTCACTTTTTTTTCTGAACTACTTATGATACCTTTCTGAGAGGGTTAAAGTGCCATACTACTGCTCCCCAAAAAATCTCCCTGGACTCTTCTGGAGGTGATGCCTTCATTACCACTGGGGAGTAGAGAATATTCTGAGTTTTCACAACTAGTTAATATCACGTATAAAAATCAAAGCAAATATTTTCACCTACCAGAAAATAATGCTAACTTAGTACAATAATTCTCAAAGCAAAGTCTTAATTCAGACTCCCCTACACAACGCACAAAAATCAGTAGATCCAAAGCAAGCATAAGATACATTTTGAAGAGGGGCAGAAAAGCTATTATCATGTGTGAAGTGCTTGCCCTGCATGTTTCCTCTCCAAAGGCTCATAAGGTCCCCCAAGTCATGCCATGCTAGGAGTGATGGCTAAGCAGAGAACAGGAAATGAGTGATGAGCTGTGTTGGATGTGGCACACATATACACACAAAGAGGGGGAGGAGAAGAAAATGTGAAGAATAAAATACTAAAGACAAGACCATGGAAACAAATCAGAAGAGGAGAGTACATCTGTGCTCAATCATGGGCATCATACTGCCTCTAAAACTCCATCCCCCCAACTTCAGAAATATAAGGATACTTCCTTAGTATCACTGAAGTGACCCACAGGGCCATGACCAGGCCTGAATAGGACTATTTTGTCAACTAAATTTTAAACAAGTTTTCCTGAGCACTGATTCTCAGCCTTAGCTTCAGGTATTGCCAAAAGTTCCAGCAGGATACCAAGAACCACTATAAAGACCTAACACAAAACAAAACAAAAAAAAAAGAAGAAAAATCTAAAAATAAGCAAAAGACAAACCTCAGATGCAAATTAAAATGAGCTATGTGTTTCATATAATTTTTAGAGGAGTAGTAATATTTGGGATAGTATGTAGAGAGGGAGAGAACTATCCATAAATATAATGTCAAGTTTTGAAGAATTTAAGGATCCTTGTAATTTTACACCATAAATTTTTACTTTTAAATAATACATTGAATATAGCATTTTCTTTTTAAAATTCTTTAACAACAGCAACAAAACTTGGTCTCTTGTATACAAATGTGTTGGGTTTTGAGCTGCTAGCCTAGGGTCCAACACTTTCCCACCACAGGGCCTAAGGACAGAACCCAGAAATGGGCCCTGCCCATATGGTCACACCCAAAACATCTGTGCTTATCCCAGCTAAGGTGAGGCAGAATATGCCTGGTCTTCTGACCTCTGATCACACGAATATGTAAATCAATGATCCATTACCTTGCAAATGTTACCTTGCAAATGCTAAATGTGTGGTTGTCATTTGTTGCTAAGATTGTTATCTGTTATAATGGCCCAGGAGGTTGCAAATGCCTGGTGCTGTGTGCTTGTACGCCCTCCGCCCAAATATTGTATAAAAGGCTTAAACTGTGTTCAGTAAATCCAGTAGTACTATCCAGAACTCCCCACTGCATCCATGTCGTTCTTTCTTTCCTTTCTCAGCAGCAGCGGCAAGGCAGAATTTCTCTCAAGTCCATCCCTCACCTTTTTCAGCAGGGATAAAGTGCGACAAGATCCAGGTCTTCCTCATTTGTGCCGGGGACTGCTGGCCAGGGGCCCCCAACATATGGTGCCCATCGTGGGGCAGCTTTGTCCTAACACCGGACCAGGTAAGAGCTTGATACTTGCCTTGAAACCAATCTTCCTTTGGATTGGGGATTTATGGTAAATATACTTTATAACAAAAAATATGATTTACAGTTTATTCTGTCCTTACTAACATATTCAAAGACTGAACATGGTAACTAATTTAACTTTTTTGCTATGTCTCTAGCAACAAGTACTAAGGCAGCACTCAAAACTTAAAATTAGGAATCAAAAACTAGGAAAGCTAAAAATGGTAGCATACCATGATCTTAGGTTTACAACTGAATTGGCCATAATCTAGTTTGCCAGCTTTATGCCAACCAAAGCGCTTTCTTAATGCATGTTTCACGTGAAAAACAGGCAAAGGACAGAAGCTGATGCAGTCTGAAAAACTCAGGGCAAGGTCCAACCAAAGAGCAGGCTATTCTTTTGCCCTGGGGGACTGCCCTTCCATCCTCAGTCCATCAGCTTCCTTTACCCTCCCTAAAGGGTCTGAAAACAGCTAAAGTAAAATTGATGCATCAAGTGTGTGTGTGTATGTGTGTGTGTATGTGTGTGTGTGGTGGCCACCCCTCTTTGTTGTCAACTTGTTCATCTGTCTGTTAAATGCTCAAATACTAGGGCCAGATGTAAGAACCCAAAAGTAGGAATTTTTAAAGCTGGCAAGCCATATCATTATTAGGAGTCAAAGTCATACACAATTTAACAAAAAGCAATATGCAACTTAACAGCAAAATGTAGGTCTTCTGGTGTTGGAGCCCTTGCTCCAACCCTGCTTGGATGGCAAAGAACCACACTCGTAATGCAATAACAAACAGGGTTTATTCCAGCTAGCTGGGGCTGATAGATACCTTCACTGAGACACGCAGGTCCTAGTGAGAACATTCAACCCTGGGGAGAGGGCAAGAAAGGATTATATAGGCCTTCCAAGGCTGTTATATGTGTCACACCCTCCAATCCGTATAGCCAATAGATTTAAAGAGAAGCGTATTTCAAACATTTCATCCAAAAGAGGTAAAGAAAGTCAAGAGAAATACTTCATCCTAAAAAGGTCATGCAACTTAAAGAAAGACGATAGAAGTGGTCTGTCCTGTTCCAGTCATGTGCGTAAAAAACCTTGAGGATGTCCTATCCTCCACAGATAGTAAAATTATACTATCCAGATGACCAGGATAGATATGCGTGGTTTGGGAATCAAGGTTATCTTGAGCCATTGTTGCAGGTGGACCCCACGGGTGACTTATGTGAGGCAGGAAGGAGAGAGAGATGGTCGCTTTCTCCCCAGCCGCCTCTGCCACCCGGGACCCGCTGGGCAGGCTAAGGACTGATAAAGTCTGCGATGAGCCCCTGCGGGCGTGGGCCTGAGCCCCACCAGCCCCACGAGGTGGCGGTCAAGCCACGCCTGAGGTCCGCTTGATCTCTAGGCACGGGAGTTGATCCCCACCACCCGAGGTTTCTCGGGGAGCCACGGACTCAGGCTGGAGCGAGGAATTGCTCTTTGCAGGAAAGGAAAGTCAGTCCTAGACCTTACCCAGGTCTGCCTCAAGGTTCTTGTCTTTCTCGCAGAAAAGAATTTTCAGGAGTCGACGAGCAGTGAAGTAAAATAGGTTTTATTGAGGAGGTTTTAGGTGAGGGGGAGGGAGAGAAAGAAAGGAAAGAGTAACGCGCTCAAGGGAGAACGCGGGCTGCTCCAAAGGTGGAGAGCGAGTAAAAGAGAGAGTACACATCTCAAGAGGGGAGATCGCGGGCAACACACGTGCTCAGGCACCACATGTGCGCCAAGAGGCAACATGTGTACCCAGGCAGCATGTGCGCAGGCGACATGTGTGCCCAGGCAGCATGCGCGCCGCCCTTTGGTCAGGACGGCTTTTATAGATTTCTCCCCAAGTTACTCCCATATGGGGCTTCAACCTCGGTTGCTAGGGCCCCGTTGCCAAGGGAGTAGACTTTGGGAGTGGTCTTCTTTGACTGGAATGTCCTGGGGTCTTCTTGAGCTGGGTCCTGGGCGGGAAGGCTGATTCATCTCCCTCAGGAGATTTACACATTCCTTTTGGCCTTTCCTTTCTCCAGGGTCTATTGTTGATATGGTCTTATCAAGTTTGGTTTCGGGCTTTCAGTCAGGTGTGGCTCTGGAGCTCTTCAGGAATTTATTGCCATGTGGCGCCCCCTGTCTACCTGCCTACAACACCATGACTTGTTTATCAAGGCCACAGGGCTTACATAGTTGGGGCCTTAGCAGGATCTAGCACTAGAACTAAAGCAAAGACAGAAAATAATTAGGGAGTTTTTTTAAGACAGTGCAAAGCTTTTGCCTTATAAGCCTGAGCTAAGTTTAATGAGTAATTAGGCTGTTCTACAAACAACAGGTGTAGTGGCTATCAAAAGTACATCAAAATGTTTTCTTCTGTCTATATCTAAAACTTAGGAAAACTCAAGGCCTACTTTCCATGTTTACAAGTATTGTTTGGCAGTTTTCCCTTATGGAAAAAAGCTTCCAGCCCCTCACCCCCACCCTCTTCTTAAGGTTCATTGTCTAAGAACCAGCTGAAAACTTAAAAAAAAAGTGGCTGTTTTACAAAGAGCCCCTTCAAATTTAGCAGTTTCTAAAAGGGCAAAATTGAAATTGGTCTGCATAGGATATACAAATGTGTGTTATTGTTAAGGTCATTTTATTTCAGGTCAGCTTTGCCATCAAGTATCAAAATCTAGGGAAACTTTAGCAACGAGTCTGAAAACTCTTAAATATTCTTGGTTAATTGTCTTAAAGTATACTAACCATGCACCCCCAATCCAAAGGAAGATTGGGTTTGGGGCAAGTATGGATTTACTGAACACAGTTTAAGCCTTTTATACAATATTTGGGTGGAGGGGTACAGGCACAAACCACAGGACTTTTCTAAGCTCCTGGGCCATTATAACACATAACAATTTTAGCAACAAATGACAATCACATTTAGCATTTGCAAGGTAACATTTGCAAGGTAATGGATCATTGATTTACATATTCCTGTGATCAGAGGTAAGAAGAACAGGCACATTCTGCCTCACCTTAGCTGGGATAAGCACAGATGTTTTGGGTGTAACCATATGGGCAGGGCCCATTTTGGGGTTCTGTCCTTAGGACCTTGTGGTGAGAAAATGCTGGACCCTAAAGCTAGCAGCTCAGAACTCAACACAATGTAGTCTTAAAGAATAATGTGAGGGCCGGAGCGATAGCCCAGCGGGTAGGGCGTTTGTTTGCACGCCGGCTCATGCCGGCCAGGGTTCGATCCCCGGCATCCCATATGGTCCCCGAGCACCGCCAGGACTAATTCCTGAGTGCAGAGCCAGGAGTAACCCCTGAGCATTGCAGGGTGTGACCCAAAAAAGCAAAAAAAAAAAAAAAAGAATAATGTGAGACAAATATAGGACATAAAGGGGGAAAAAGAATTAAAATTATTAATGGTGCTTCTGGCATCAATTCTTGGTATCTTTTGAAAGAATACAAAACATTAATTTTAAGGACCAGAGCGATAGCCCAGCGGGTAGGGCGTTTGCCTTGCACATGGCCAGCCCATGCTGACCCAGGTTCGATCCCGGCAACGCATATAGTCCCCCGAGCACCGCCAAGAGTAATTCCTGAGTGCAGAGCCAGGAGAAACCCCTGAGCATCCCTGGTGTGACCCAAAAAGCAAATAAATAAATAATTAAAAAATTTAAAACAGATGTTGAGCACACCTTCATTATAGTAATGTGTATATATATATATATATATATATATATATATATATAATGTATGTATGTATCACTGTCTTCCGGTTCATCATCGATTTGCTCAAGCGGGCCCCAGTAACATCTCCATATGTCTTGCCTCATACTAGTAGAGCCTAATGGCATCTGCTTACTCCAGAAACATAAAGAGCCTCAATCCATTCCGAATGAGGTCTATAATTGTTACTGGTATTTGGCATATCTAATACAACATGGGTAGGTTGCCTGGCTCTGTCACATATATATGTATATATATATATATAAATGTATATATATTTTTTATTCATATATATATTTATATATTTATATATATTTATATATATCCATACATACATACATACATATATATATATAAGACTTTTGTGGAAGCAACTTCAATATTCAATAAAGGATGATTGGATATTGATTGGATATAGAAGTGTGGAATATACACAATGGAATTGTACACAATTGTAAGAAAAGATGAAATCTTACTGTTTGTTGCTACTTTAGTGAAACAGGAGGATAACATGTTGAATGAAATAAATCGGAGGGAGAAGAATAAACTCAAGATGACCTCACTGGTCTGAGGTACTCAGGGGTGGGGGGGTAGACAGTGCTGAATGAGCTCATATCCTTGGCCTCTGATTGTAAAACTGGGGCTGCCAAGCAGTGTGTGGGGAGTGGAAGAGGAAAAGTCTGATTGGAAATGACCTGATAGCAGTGCTGGAGGATCTTAGGCACTTTAAAGGTGCTGAAGGTGCTGAATGGGCTGAGCCTTGCTTAGCAAAATCATAAAAATTAGCATGTTAAACAAACTACAGCAACTTAAAGAAGGGCAAAGACAGCCAGCCAAGAAAACTCTATACTATAAAGTGATTATTCAAAAGTGATGACACAATAGCAGATTTTCTGGTCAAAGACATTCTAATGTTTTTGATGCATTGCAAATGTCGGGAGGAATCCTTTACAGGGAAAAACCAAGGAATATAGAAACATGAACATGGGGACAAAATGCAATGAGGAATCAGAAACAATATGCAAATGAAATGACAGGAGAATAACATCAAGATGAAGAAAATATAGAAGAATCTGTTTAGCCAAAAGAGGGGGAATTTATACTAGCATGCACACACACAACTGTCTTATAGTTCTTTTATCTTACATACAAAACGACTGATATTATCCCCATGGTAACCACAAAACAAAAATCTGGAGCAGAGACACTTGGATGATAAATTAAAAACATTGAGACAATCATAAGGCAAGCCGTGCAAATGAAAAGGTATATAGAGATTCATAGAAAAGAAAAGATAGAAAAATATAAAACAACCATCAAACAAAAGAAAATATGGTAATAAATAAGTTTTGTATGCTAATCAATATAACCTGAGAGGCCTGAACTCTCCAAATGAAGGATACAGTGACTGTATGGACGAAAAGCAGGATTCATTTGTATTATTCACAGCACTAACTCTTATCAGATATTCATACAAATACAGATTTACTATGAAAGACTGGAGTAAGGGTTTTAAGTTAATAATATCAAGGTAAAGGTAAGAATATCTTACTAGGTAACTTGTATTTATTTATATATATATGCATAGTGTTTATATATGCACACGCATGTATATGTATGCATACATACATATATGTGTACACACATAAATACACACAAAATGGACTACAATAAGCTATTAAAATATGGAATCATGCTTTTCATGACAACCTGGGTGGAAGGTAAAGTTCTTATGCAAAGTAAGGTAAGTGAGGAAGTGAAAAACTTGCTGCGTGATTTTTTACATCTTTTAATATAAACAGCCAAAATAACACACTGGGTAAAAAAAAACAATTAAAAATAAGAATCTGTGAAACATATGGTAATTACAAGTGAAAAGGGAAAGGTGATAGAATAGATAAAGATGTTCTTTGGTAAAATGTATTCCTCAAATTGTATAGAATTGTGAATCAATGATATATTAAAGAAATTGAAAATGAAAGACCATCTTAACTTTGGACTGCTTTGGTACTTAGAGTCAGTGAAATATGTAGAGAGTGAATACTTTCAATCATTTTCTTCCCAAATGGATATGTTGAGGTTATTTTTCCAGTGAAGTTTTTATGCACTTTAGTCTTGAGACACAGGGAGTGAAGAAACAAGACGTGGCCAAGGAAAGAAAACAAAACTCCAGGGGCTGTGAAGATAGATTCAGAGGTGGAGACTATGCCCAGCATTTCTTAGGACCTTGACATTGATCATTGGCAAAACACGGTCCTTTGAGTTGTGCTGAGTGTAGCTTTGGTGACCCTCAAGCACTGCAGGACCTTGTCCTGCCATTTCAGCTGGTCCTTCAAGACTTGCAAATGCATCAGTGACAGTAGCCCAAGACCCACCACCACCACCATCACCAAGTACTCTTGGGAAATGTCGCTAACAAATGTGTTTCAGGGAACAAATGCACTCATTTATTCCGTGAATATTTCTTGAGACCCCAGTGGTGAAAGAAATGAATCAAGTACAAAGATAAAAGTTTAGATGGCAATAAATGCTATGAGGGAAAAGAAAGCATGACTGTGGATGAAGAGTACCAGAGATGAGGCAAATAGTTGCTAATTTAGATCAGATGCCTGGAATGTGCTTTAAGTTGATAACTAGAGCACTAAATGAAGCAAATATAGGTGTTCCAGATATGGGATTTCTTAACTTAGTGTTAAATATATGTACCAGAGAGAGTTCAGCCAGAAAGTCTCTTGCCTTGTATGAAACCCACCTGGGATCAGTCCCCAGAGACCCACATAGCTAACTCCCTGAGCTCAACAGGAGTGATTCCAGAGTACAGATTCAGAAATAAGTTCAGAGCATTGCCAAGACTGACTCAAAATAAAAGAAAAGAAAAAAAGTATATAAAATATAAAAAATATGTGTTTTATATATATATGTATATATAATTCTAAATGCTTTAATAAAAATTTTGCTGCAGTTTTACATGAATGAAGTATAAGGCATAGATAACTATTTCAGTGTAAAGTGATATAACACCACTAGTCTGCCATCACTTCAATTTCTAATTGTAAGATATCTCTGCATTGTATCAAATAAGTGAATAGATCAATACAAATCTGATATTTGATATTAAAAACAAAACATGTTTATGAATCTATTATAGGATCCCAACACTGAGCATTAACTTAGAATTTTAATGCATGTGCAATGAAATAAACCACCTTTATTTCACTATAAATTTATGTGTGTGATTTATTATAATTTATTATTATAAAACTTATTGTTTTGGAAAGATTTTAAAGTATACAAATTTTAGTAAGACTCACTTGTGATGGCATTATAGATTTGACCATAGGAAAACTGAAAATACAACTGCATTTGTATAGTTATCAAATGGATGAAGAATTGCATTTAATTAAACTGTTCATCTTATCCATATAATTTTTGGATTGAATTCTGAAGATTGAACTATCAATTTAATTTATTTACTATATTGGAATGAAAGTTTAAGCAACTTGAAGCACTGTCCTACTTATTGTTTTTTATTTTTTTGGCTAATACAAATTTGAAAGTATCTTAATGAATAATTTCAATAATAGATGTTGAAATGTATTTATATATTCCTTTGGTATAGAGGGACAATCTGTTTTTCAGCTAATTAGGATTGTTCATAAAACATAGTTCACCTCTTAAGAAAAAAAATTACCTCTTGATCTAAAACAGTGTTTTTGTTCCTTAGTTATCTGATGAGACGGGCTGTAATAGGCTGTCACTGGGTGGAGTTCTGACGAGAGGGAAGTCTGGATGTGGAAAATGGTAGCCCGATGGAGTGGGGGGGTCATCTGGCTTGTTGTGCGGCTCTGCTGGGGTGGCGGGCCAGGGCTAGAACCCGCCATCCCTCCCGGGTGCCTCATGAGCAGCTGGGCACAGGGAGAGCAAGTAGCAGCTCTGCCCCATGTCTGAGAGCCTCTGGTTTAGCATACTTAGGCCGGATTGAAAAAAAAATGCTGCAGGGTGGAACTCGATGAGACAGTATGTGATAGGCTGTCCCTGGGTGGAGTTCTGACAAGAGGGAAGTCAGGATGTGGAAAATGGTGGCCCGATAGAGTGTGGGGGGAATCACCTGGCTTGTTGTGCAGCTCTGCTGGGGTGGCAGGCCAGGGTTAGAACCAGCCATCCCTCCCGGGCGCCTCATGAGGGGCTGAGCACAGGGAGAGCAAGTGGCAGCTCTGCCCCATGTCTGTAAGTCTCTGGTTCAGCATACCACCAGGAGCATTCCTGAGCCACACTCCAGCCAGTACACCTAGACATCTCTGCACATTCCAGACAGCAAGCTTTGAACGGTGACTCACCAATAGACTTCTTTCTGAATGTCAGAGTTACATTCACCCAGCGACAGCCTATCACAGCCCGTCTCATCGAAGTTCCACCTTGCAGCAGTTTTTTTTTTTTTTTTCAATCCGGCCCAGGTATGCTGAACTTACAGACATGGAGCAGGCTGCTACTTGCTCTCCCTGTGCCCAGCCACTCACGAGGTACCCGGGAGGGATGGCAGGTTCTAGCCCTAGCCTGCCACCCCAGCAGAGCCACACAACAAGCCAGAAGACCCACCCCCACTCCATCGGGCCACCATTCTCCACATCCGGACTTCCCTCTTGTCAGAACTCCACCCAGCGACAGCCTATCACAGCCCGTCTCAGCAAGCCTATCACAGCCTAGCACAGCAAGCGGCCATGCAGTTCATCTATAAATGCTATATTTAGAGGTGACTACAAGGGTATGCCACCTGCATGGCAAGCCTGGCAAGCTGCCCTGTTTTATTTGATATGCCAAATACCAGTAACGATTGTATTAGTTCATTCCCATGACCTAATATAATGGTTTGAGGATCTTTATGTTCCTGGAGCGAATAGAAGCCCTTGGACTCTACTAGCATGAGACAGGACATATGGAGATATTACTGGTGCCCGCTCTAGCAAATAGATGATCAACGAGAGGATAGTGATAGTGATAATTATCTGATACCTGTTAAAATCAGATCTAAACATTAATTTACATGCAATCAAATCAATTTTATTCGCAATAGTCAAGGATTGCAATGACTTTACCATGAACATTTTTTTGTTTCATTTCAATATTCCAAATAACAGTATTTGGAAGGGACTAGGGAGATGGCTCAAAGTGCTGGAGAACATGCTTAGCACCTAGAAACCCAAGATATGAAACCTCCCATGATGACCTTCTCAAGAACACCTAGAGTAGACCCTAAATTTTCTCTAGTAAATTCCCCATAAAAAACAATGAAGAAACAAATAGCCTAATTATTTTTGAAAACCTAAGTCACATTTCTACAAACATATGTCAAAACTTGGTATTCATTGCATTCTCACTATTAGATTTCTAACTAAAATTATGTCCTTGTAAATATATGAAATGTTTCTAATAAAATGATCTTTGTGAGCCAGTTGTCTAGTGTGTTGAGAACAGATGGCTTGATCAGAGCCATTGAAGTAGACACATTGTTGTCCTATATCAGTGGCAATACATTCCTATACAGATTGAGAAATTTGAATTTTCACTGTGATCCATAAATTGTATGATGCTGAGTTATCTTATATTTGGAAGAATCCAGAATGTAAGTGTTGCAATTGGTTATGTGTGCCTCTAACCAGATTTCCTATCAGTCACATTTATGTTAATACAGGTAAGAGAATGTGTTATCTGTATTATTTTCAGAACCATAAATATTCATTTAGATATGAGCAAGACTCACTCAACTATATTTTAAAATCAATGATTTCAGAATAGTTACTTTTGCATTCAATGCAAATAAAGTCTATTTTAAGCAAATATTTTTAAATTACTGGAAAAATTCACTTTAGCACCTCGGTAAGAAATTCAGTACCACGTTCAGCTTCTCAAGTCAAACATATGTATCTTCACATGAAAACCTTGGCATTGGATAATTAACAGCTGGGGACTTTATTTTACTTTTTATTCAACGTTCTCTGATGCTGCCCACAAAAAGCAATTTAGGGCAAGGGGATTTGCACACTACTTGCCAGTGCCTGGCCGTTATTTTTAGTAATGCTCAGGAAATGTGGTGCCAACATCAAACGTGAGTCTCACACTTAGGAACCATTAATTGTCCTTTCAGCCATCTTTCCAGCCTAAAGTAAGACTTTTGCTAAATAACACTTTTTATGGTTTTAATTTCAATGTCAATTCATTTTCTGCCCCTTCCCTTATCTTCCCTTTATTGTTACTGTCATCAATTCTATAATATTCTTTCACACTACGTTGAAGTAACTGCACACTTGGATGTGGTACCTGGAAATGTAACACTTATTTTGGCATAGAACTGCTAAGGTTTGCACTTGGCTGTGCATGGGGGTGCTGGGGTCAAATCTGAGGCCCCATGTATGTAAGACAAGTTATTTCACACCACAACTCATCTCTAGACCTATTGTTGTGCTTAGAAAGTAGAAGTTAGCATTTAGAATATGCTTAGGAGATAGAACAGCAATTAAAGAGCTATTTAGCAATTTGATCTTAAGCTGGCTATACCTCAGATTTCCAAATAGTCCCTTGAGCACCACAGTAAGTGACTGATCTCTATATAAAGCCAGGAATAAGCCCTGAATACAGACAGGGGAGCACAAAAAACCTAAAAAAAGTAATAATGAATTAAATATCATAAAAGTAACCCAATTAATTTCTGTTACTAATTCTAAAAATGCTTGTTTTATTTGGTATTAATTGCTTGTGTTCTTTAAAATGCTAAATGCTGCTGGAGCAACAGCAGGGCATGCGACCAACCCAGGGTTAGGTCCCGGGATCCCATATAGTCCCCCAAACACCACCAGGAGTGATTCCTGAGTACAGAGCCAGGAGTAAGCCCTGAGCATTGCCAGGTGTGAACCCCCACAAAAAAAAGCAAAAAAAAAAGCTAAACATTTTGTACAAATAAGAAGTCATTAAATTTATGTGATTTTAAGCACTAATAGAGCATTTGTATAACAATGAGATTATCTAAAGCTAATAAAAACATAATGTTTAAGCAGAATAACATCACTTTTTGCTGGTAAGAGCAAGTGAGTCTTTTCCTTCCAAATGATGAAAATTGTGAAAATATAAATTCACCTACAAAATTGTGAGGAATTTAGAAATTTATGTACAGTTGATAATAAAATATAAATCTTATAATTTCTTTAAAATTACATAAATTCAGTAAATATAAATTCAAGATATTTTTAAATTATGTTTTGGATTTGGGGGTCATACCCACTGGTGCTCAGGGATTACTCCTGGTTCCATGAATAGGGATCATTCCTGGCCATGCTTAAAGGACTATATAAAGTGCAAAGTGATCAAACCTGGGTCATCTACATACAATAAAGCACCCTAACTTCTGTACTATACCTCTGGCACCTATATTCAGTATTTTAATATTGAAATATCTAACACTGTTTCAGGTGTTTTGTTTTCTATTTAGTTGTGGTTACATTTAACTAAGCTGACATTAATCATCTTATTCCTCTGGGAACAGAAAGAAATATTTCAGTAAAATTCTTTGTAGTATTTAACTTATGATTCACATATGACTACGATATTAGAGGAAAATTAATTTTGGATAAAGGACTGTATTCTTTGTCCCAGATAGCATGAAAAAAAGTAAACTATGGGAATTTCACTGTGTCCAGCCACTCATGAGGTGCCCAGGAGAGATGGCAGGTTCTAGCCCTGGCCCGCCACCCCAGCAGAGCCTCACAACAAGCCAGACGACCCCCACTCCATGAGGACCTCCATTTTCCACATCTGGACTTCCCCCTCATCAGAACTCCACCCAGCAGACCAGCCTATCACAGCCCAGCTCAGCTGCCGCAAGCGGCCATGCAGTTCATCAATAAATGCTCGATTTTGAGATGACTACTGTTGCAGGACTCCTAAGGGCCGCTGCATCTGCTCTGGATTGCCTCCCGCAGATCACTCCGTAGATAAGGGGGGTAGTCTAAATGTGGCAGTTTATCCGACCATGTATGCTGTACTAGCTGGTATAAATATTCTCCCATGCTATCACAATCATCGTGGGACTAGCTAGATCTTACCAGCATATTAGCCTGGCCACGTAAGGACACCTAAGTAATTAGATCAGAGAGAAATGCTGTTTGCTTCCAAACAAACAAGCATGGCTCCCTGATAAAATATAAAACTACAATGAAGTAGAGGAGACTTGTGAAGGCTTGGAGAAATATTTAACTGGCATTGGTGTTGATCTTTGGTACAGTGACATGCCATCTCAGAAACCCCCTTCTCTACATTTCAAAGGCATTCCAGCTCAAAACATTAGCACAGTAAAGGCCCTAGGTGAGATGCAGGGAGGGACTACCTAAGGGCATTGGACCCTCCCTGCTTTCCATAACAATGGGAGGAAGGTCTGAGTTGCTGGGGGTATAAACTTGCAGGTTCCCGCTCTCCCGGGCTTCTTCTTCCCGGTGGAATCTCGCCTTGTAAGCCGTTTTTCCCCTTGGAAGTTATAAACGTGGTGGTCGCCATCTTGGCCTACACGTGGCTGGGGTTCTAGCCTGGAATCCTAAGCATCGGGTTTTTTCCTTTTGCTGATTTGTATGCCTGAACCTGTGATAAGTAAAGTCTTTTAAAACCTCATCGGATCCCTGAGTGTTCATCCATTCCTCGCCGGCTCGGAGGTAGAAGGGAACTCGCTTCCCGGCACTGTCGGGGACCCCCGGGGGGGCGCCCCGACAGACTACAAGAGTATGCTACCCGCACGACAGAGCCTGGCAAGCTACCCGTGTCGTATTTGATATTCCAGATACCAGTAACAATTATAGACCTCATTCCCATGACCTGATGGAATGGTTTGAGGCTCTTTATGTTCCTGTAGCAAGCAGGTGTCCTTGGGCTCTACTTGCATGAGATAGGACATAGGGAGATGTTGCTGGTGCCCGCTCGAGCAAATTGATGATGAATGGGAAGACAGTGATACAGTGATACAGTAAGTTGCCATCATAGATAAGTTGGAAGTTTCCAGCTATAACTCTTCACATTCTTATAAGAGCATGATACTATATAATCAAATAATCTATTTTTGTTTATACCAGACATACTCATATTTATGTTTCTTATATTGATTTTTAAGGGATATTTCTCTTTGACATCTTGATTCATAAAACCTTTGTGCAAATGTATTCAATGAATAAAAGCAGTCTTGAGACTACAGAATTATTATTATTATTATTATTATTATTATTATTATTATTGATTTGGGCTTTCTGTTTTGACCAGGTATGATCCTCCATAAGAAAGTTTTTCTAGAAATATGGAAAATAAAGAATTCATATTTTACTGCTCAAGCTCTCAGCTTTAGAAAAATTGCTGAGAAAGTCCTATTGAGCTGAACTCTATATGTCAAAAACACTAGCTTTTCTTTAATCAATTGAAACAAGACAGTATTAGGTATACAAAGCGTTTAAAAGAACCCTCTGAGAGAGAGAAAACAGAAGGAGGAGAAAGAAGAAGGAGGAGGAGGAAGAGGAAGAAGAGGAGGAGGAGAGGCAGAGGAGGAGGAGGAGGAAGAAGAGGAGGAGGAAGAAGAAGAGGAAGAGGAAGAAGAACTAGAAAGAAGGAGGAGGAGGAGGAAGAAGAGGTGGAGGAGGAGGACAAGGAGGAGGAAGAGGAAGAAGAGGAAGAAAAAGAAGCAAAGGAAGCAGAAGAAGCAGAAGCAGAAGTAGAAGCAGAATAAGCAGAAGCAGAAGCAGAAGAAGCAGAAGCAAAAGCAGAAGAAGCAGAAGCAGAAGAAGAAGAAGAAGAAGAAGAAGAAGAAGAAGAAGAAGAAGAAGAAGAAGAAGAAGAAGAAGAAGAAGAAGAAGAAGAAGAAGGAGGAGGAGGAGGAGGAGGAGAAGGAGGAGGAAGAGGAGGAGGAGAAGGAGGAGGAGAAGAAAAGAAGAAGAAGGAGGAGGAGGAGGAGGAAGAGGAGTAGAAGAAGGAGAAGAAGGAGAAGGAGAAGAAAGAAGAAGGACTGTTATAGTCAGACTGGGTGAGAGGGGAGGAACAAATATGGGGAAATGGGTGGTGGGAAACATGCACTGGTGGAGGGGATGGGTGCTGCAAAATTGTATGACTGAAATCCAATCATGAACAGCTTTGTAAATTTCTATTTCATGCTGTTATAATAGAAAACTTCTAATTTTTTTTAAAAAAATATTTCCAAATCTTCAAAAAAAAAAGAATCCTCTCACCTATAGGCCCTTTTTAACTCTTGTTCAAGTTACATGTGGGATTCATCCCTTTAGGTTTATTATAATTGAGCAATTGTCAGAATAAGGTAAAATTATGAACTGAAAAAATAGGAACTGGGAGGGGCCAGAGAGATAGTACTGCTGGTAAGATGCTTGCAAATGATACCCTAGGGGCACCCTGAGCACCACAGGGAGTGATCGCTGAGTGCAGAGCGTGGAATAAACCCTGAGTAAAACAGGCATGGCCCAGTAATTCCCAACCTAATCCCCAAAAAGTGCTGGAGAGAGAGAGAGGCAGACAGAGAGAGAGAGAGAGAGAGAGAGAGAGAGAGAGAGAGAGAGAGACAGAGAGAGAGTATAATGAGTAGGACACTGCTTTGCACAGCATCAGATCTGGATTTGAATCCTTGTACCTTATACAGTCTGAATAGTGCAGCCAAAGCCCGAGCAGAGGAGAGTTTGGAACAACACTAAGGGCTGGGGTAAGGAAGTACTTAGAAAACTGAAGCTGACATAAGTATGCTAAAACTTGAAGTTTGATTTTAATTTTTAATTCAAGTAAAAAAATTTTAAATTTGGGTGCCTTCCAAGCAGTATCAAGGAGACTAGATGTCACTCCCTTAAGTGTTTCTCCAGCTGGACTGGTTGGTGCAATGCTTGGCTCTCGTGATGTGATATTGCCCAGGAGAGAAGTGCTGGGGAAAGACCAGAGCAGGCTGGAAAGTATTGGGTCCAGGGGACATGCTGATGTGGGGAGTGAACTCAGGCCATCTTTCCAGCTCAATTTTATTTATTTGCTTATTAATACTTCACTATCACTATCACTATCTTCCAGTTAATCATCTATTTGCTAGAGCGGGCACCAGTAATATCTCCATATGTCTTGTCTCATGCTAGTAGAACCCAAAGGCATCCGCTTGCTCCAGGAACATAAAGAGCCTCAAACAATTGTATTAGGTAAAGGGAATGACCTAATATAAATGTTACTGGTATTTGGCATATCAAATACGACACCAGCAGCTTGCCAAGCTTGCCGTGCGGGTGGCATACTGTTGTAGTCACCTCTAAAGAAAGCATTTATTGATGAACCGCGCAACCGCTAGAGGCCTTGCGAGCTGGGCTGTGATAGTTTGGTCTGCTGGGAGGAGTTGTGAAGAGAGGGAAGTCCGGATGTAGAAAATGGCGGGCCCCATGGAGTAGAGAAGGGTGGTCTGGCTTGTTGTGAGGTTCTGCTGGGGTGGCAGGCCAGAACTAGAACCCGCCATGCCTCCCAGGCACCTCACAAGCAGCTGGGCACTAGGAGAGCAACTAGCAGCTCTGCCCCATGTCTGAGAGTCTCTGGTTCAGCATACCTGGGCCGGATTGAAAAAAAAAAACTGCTGTAGGGTGGCTGTCGATGATCTGGGCTGTGATAGTCTGGTCTGCTGGGTGGAATTGTGACGAGAGGGAAGTTCGAATGTAGAAAATGGCGGACCCCATGGAGTAGGGGAGGGTGGTCTGGCTTGTTGTGAGGTTCTGCTGGGGTGGCAGGCCAGGGCTAGAACCCGCCATGCCTCCCAGGTGCCTCAAGAGCAGCTGGGCACAGGGAGAGCAAGTAGCAGCTCTGCCCCATGTCTGAGAGTCTCTGGTTCAGCATACCTGGGCCAGATTGAAAAAAAAAAACTGCTGCATGGTTGCTGTCGATGATCCAGGCTCAATTATTAATAATTATTAATAATTCTCTATTAAAACTTCATTATTTTTCTTTTTGAACCAGGATTTACAATACAATATTAAGGCCAGTACTGCACTGTTACCACTCAACCCCACCATTAAGTCTACCAGGATCCCTCCATCACCATCTCTAAGTTTTTCACCACCACCCCTTCCCTCTCCCCTACCATATTACCATATAGCATATTATATACAGACCCTAGGCTTCCGTTATCTTTGGTAACTGCTCATTTCCTTATTATTCTTCTTTAAACTCCAGATATAAGATGGATTATTCAGTATTTGTCCTCACTTTGACTCACTTTGGTTAGGCTGATACCCTCTATTTCTATCGATAAAGCAGCAAAATGCTGGAGTTTAATTTTCCACAGCAAAGTGGTATTCCATTGTATACCCAAATGACAGTTTACCCATTGTTCTCTGCTTTACACTGGGTTTCAAGAACTAAATGATCATTAATAGTGCTTCAACAACAAACCAATCCAAATATCTGAACAAAATAACTTTTGGTCTTGCGAAGGAAAATGCGAAAAAGTTCATTGTTGATAATCTGAGATTTTGCGTTCTCATTTTTTGAGACATGCCCATACACTTTTCCATGAGCTTCAGAGCTTAAGATCTCAAGCTGGTCAGGCGTGGTAGCAGTGTTCCACGTTCACCGGCTCCATGCAAAGCCTGTGCCACTGTGTTTGTCTCGAGACTGGCTGTATTGGAGCCCTCGATGTTTGTTCGCTTCCCCACGTGGATGGCAAAGAAACACACGTTTAATGCAATAACACAGGGTTTATTCCAGCTAGCTGGGGCCAATCGCTTCACTGAGACACGCAGGTCCCTAGTGAGAATGTTCAACCCTGGGAAGAAAGCAAGCAGGGATGATATATATAGGCCTTCCAAGGCCTTTACATGCATCACAGCCGGCACAAATCCATATAACCAATAAACTTACAGAAAAATGTATTTCAAACATTTCACCCTACAAAGGTCATGCAAACTTAAAGAAAGGCAAGAGAAGTGGTCTGTCCCGTTCCAGCCATGTGCTTAACCATCTTGAGGATGTCCTTCCCACAGCCGGTGGTGAATCTATACTGTCCAGATGACCAGGATAGATATGCCTGGTCAATGACTTGTTTGTCAAGGCCCCAGGGCTTACGTAGGTGGGGCTGTAGCAGGACTACCAACTGCTGCCTCGATTTTGCATTATAAAACTCAACTGCCTCTTCCCTCAGTACTCAGTGCCTCACGCTGGCATCCTTACTTCACTCCTTAAGTTTGGGTAGCAGCTCCCAGACTTGGTCTTTCTTAAATCTCAGGACATTTCTCAGAGATTTTCTCATTGTCTACTTGAATTCCTGTACACAGATGAGCATTAAGGCCTGGGAGGACTTTTGTCTTCGTCTGGTCCCACCAGTGGCTCTCCACCTGGGGTGCTCTTGGATGGGCTTCTTGACTGGGGTCCCAGATGCCAGTCCCCTGATGCAATTGGTGGACCAGAACCCAATCAGATCTGAATGCAGCCACCTCAAACGAGTGTGGTAGAAATTCTTGCGCAGCGTGTGGACTTTTGGGCTGTCTTTTCTCTTGAGATGCTGTGCTCAGGTGTCCTCTTTCCATTCTGTCCATCCTGGGCCTCATAAAGCTCCTTACTGTTTGGAGACGCCTCACAGGAAACGTCTCCTAGAGCTATTTGCTAGTCACTCCTGCACACTATCTCTCATCACTTTTATTGACCATAAAATTTAGTTGCATTTTCTTGTTTATTTTTATATTTCAGGCATGTTACTGGTACTTAAATGTTATGGTCTTTAACCACTAATAGCTTTTTGATGATTTATGTTTCACCTGTTCAAGTTTTAATCTATTAATATGGTCATATTACAAAAAATTTGCAATTAGTTTCCAAACTGTGACTATGTTCATATCATAGTAAAAAAGAATTAAAATTTTCACAGATTTTATGTAGAGAAATGATGATTTCTCGGAAGACCGTTGTTCATGCATTTGTCTGCTTTGTTTTTCCCTTTCTATTACTTTCTGCTGCTCTTGCTAAACTATATCTGAGCCACGTGCTCTGAAAACTGATAAAATAAGAACACTCAAAACCAAGATTTTCTTATTAAATACATTTTTTAAAATTATGAAATATAAAGCAACTTAAAGTGTACTCTACCCAGTTTATCTAGAAAATATCACTCTCAACACTCTCTTAGCTGGAACTTAGTGCAATGGTAAGGTTTTAGCCTTAAAGTGGTCTACCCATGTCTGATCTCCGGCATCCCATACTCATGGTTTCTTGAATATGACCAGAAGTAATTCCTGAGTGCTGAGCCAGGGGTAACCCCTGCACATCACCGAGTATGACCCAAAAGGCAAAAATAGATCAAAGAAAATGCTTAGCACACTCTGTTAACCCTTGTCTAAGACATCTGAGGACACTTTTTATGTCTGGAGGATCCATTGTCTGTATCACTAGGAAAAGCTAGGCATAGAATTCACTACTTCCCATACTCTCTTCATGAATAATTAGTTAAGACTACAACTACTTCACAATTAAGGACATGCATTGATACAAGGATAAATATTTCCATTTGTCTTAGACTTTCCTGTTGTTAAAAAAAAAACAAACAAAAGAACCCTATAATTTATCCCATCTTTGTCTTTTTTGGGTCATACCTGGTCATACTTTTGGCTCTGCACTTAAAATAACTCCTCAAAAAATATAAAAGGGGCCCGGAGCATAGCACAGCAGGTAATGTGTTTACCTTGCAAGCTGCCGACCTGGGTCCTAAGCAGCCGACCTGGGTTCAATTCCCCTGCATCCCATATGGTCCCTCGAGAGCCGCCAGGAGTAAATCCTGAGTGTATAGAGCTAGTAGTAACCCCTGAGCATTGCCGGGTGTGATCCAAAAAAGCAAAAAAAAAAAAATCACTCCTGGCTGTGCTCAGAGCCCATATGGGATGCCCGGGCCAAACCCCGGTCGGCAGTGTCGAGCCCCTGTTTATCCCATCTTTATCTTGTGTGCTGCTCCCTGTAAATGTCTGTAAAAACAGCTCTGCTCAGATATGAGCAGGTCTTTCTCTATTGCAACAGCCAGAATAAAATTAACTCTTTTACTCATTTTTTTTACTTTGAACTGGCTTTTTATTTCACCTTTTTCTTCTTCCCATTCTTTGTCCAACTACTAATATTTCAAGATATTTACATGGTTTCTCAGATTATATTCAAGGTGAGACTTGAAACACAAAGAAGACGTTTCACTTGTCTTAATAAACATAAGAATGATGAGTGGCAGATGGGCATGTGTCTTCTAAAATGAGAAAAGAAAAAGATTAATTGTTGCTATAAAATGATGCCTCCAAACTGAATAGCATTTTAAGAACCACATAGAATTCAGTGATGAAAGAAGGCTTTAATTTGCACCCATATTTAGTAAAACTTAGATTTGAGATTTTTGATTGTATGTCTAACAGTAATTGAAATTCAAGTTGTCATTTCTTTTTGCCATACCCAGCAGTACTTAGGTGCGACTCATGAACTGGTACTCAGGTGTCATCCCCCATGAGGCTCAGGGTTGAAAGGAGAATCAGGCTGCCCACATAAAACAGGTAACTAACCCATTGAGCTATTTCTCTGACCACCAAAATATTCAAGTTAAAGTGTATGCATAAATGTAATTGATATATGCTTTATGTGCATTTTTTCTATAAATGAAACCACTAATAACACAGTTTAACTAAAAGTATGTGTATATGTATAAGTGCAAGGCAAATCACTTGACCACTTGACTTCCCGTAGATCATCGATTACTAGAGTGGGCACCATAACATCTCAATATGTCCTGTCACATGCGAGATAGCCCAAGGGCATCTGCTCACTCCAGGAAAATAAAGAGCCTCAAACCATTCCATCCAGTCATGAGAATGAGGTCTGTAATTGTTACTGGTATTTGGCATATATCATATATAAAATATGCAACTAATTAAATTGAGAGAAAATTTAATATATGAAACTTTCAGAAATGTTTTCAATTTTAATTAAGACCCTCTCACTTAATAATCATTCCATTTTAATTCCTTTAATGTATAAAAGTTATAAATCCATAAAATAAGTACTGATTCAATTACCAGAATTCTTCATTTTAATAAATTATTTTCCATGTGTAAAAGCTATAGCATTTATATACTTAGAAGATATGCAGATAGGCAAATCTCAGAAAATTTGATTTGGTTTGGTCCCAGAAAGAAATGAACATTTCTATGTCTCATGTTCTAGCTCAATTCTGCTCCTGGGTGTAAGCACATTACTCTAAGTGATGAGGTTCATGCCACTACACAGCAGGCTTTCTTGGATCAACACCAGCTCTTCAATCCCAATACATTTTAGAGAGTATTTTTGATGAATAAATTACCAAACTAATGAGACGCACTAAGAGGTTAAGGATTGATCAAGTACTTAATCTTTTTAATGAAGGACACAGCATGAAACACATTCCTCCAAACAGATACAATAAACAATCTTCTGAAACCTAATTAGAATAAAATACAAAGCAAGGTGAAAAGTCCTAGAATAGTTTTCCTTCCGGTTAATGACTTAGCATTTTCTCTAACAATGAAAAACTTCAAGTCACCAACTCTACTGATATTCCTAAACAGGTGAGAACTATATTCAGCACAATAAAGTAAGTTATTTATAGTTTTTAGTACTTAGAAAGGACTCAGAAAGTCTTTGGTGACTTATTGGGTAGATAATATGTTTAGTTAGAGGTCTATGAGAGCTGGCATTAGCTTCTTGAGTGACACTTGAGTTTTTTCATATATTTTAGGATTTAATCAAGCATTTGAATTTATACTTAATTTAAAATAGATTCATTGGGAGCTTTAATAAAAGCTCTTAGTAGAAAATAAATTTTCATAAATAATTCTTATAAACTATCAGAACAAAGGGACTTGTGATGTATTTCATTCAGTAACCTACATGGATCATAAAATCAAAATTTGCTGTAGGACATAGAGCAATAAAGACAGCACTTAGATAGACTAAATCTAAATTAGTCTAATACTTGGGTGGGTAATTCACATGCTTTCATAACCTTTCCCTTTTCAACTAAAGTATAAGAGATTATTAGTTAACATTACTGCTGATTAATTAGATCATAATGCATGCACTAGAGTAATATAATATTTTATTCTTTACATTTCACACCATCTGCTTGGATTTAATATTTCTAATATATTGCTCACTGCGTCAACTACAGATATCATCCAGGATTTTAAGAAGCTACAACAGTATAATTCAATATTTTCTTTAACTAGCCTAGAATCAATTTTATTATTTTATTTTATTTTAATTTTTTGCCTTTTGTGTCACACCCAGCAATGCTCAGGTGTTAGTCCTGGCTCCTCACTTAGGAATTACTCCTGAAGGAGCTAGGGGGACTTCATGTGATGCGAGGTATCCAACGGGGTCAGCTGCTTCAAGGCTGACCCTACCTGCTGTACTATCTCTCTACCTGCTGTACTATCGCTCCAACCTGCCTAGAATCAATTTTAAAAGTAATTAATGAATCAATTTTAAAAGTACTTAATGAAAGACTATGACTTAGTTGTGGCATAACTAACAAAGTTCATTTTGGAATCAATCAATGGTATCAGAGTAAATCATTCTGGAGATCACTTGTATCACTTGTCTTCCCATTGTTCATTGATTGTCTTCCCATTGTTCATTGATTTGCTGGAGCGGGAACCAGTAACTTCTTCAGATGTCCTGTCACTGCTGGTGCAGCCCAAGGGCATCTGCAAACTCCAGGAGCATGAGGAGTCTCAAACCATTCCTTCAGGTCATGGGAATGAGATCAATAAATGCATTCTGGAGATAACAAAACAAAAAATAAAAATTGGATATACCCAGAGTTGTACTGATTTTAAACATAAATTTTAATGGACATCATAATAAAAATAGATTTTTATTAATAGACCAGCATCTTACCCAATAAATAAATAACAGATTTTTTTAAAGGGTGTATTTCAATAGAAAGTAGCTGTGATGCTCTTTTGCTACTCTATCTGTTTTACGAGGAGGTTATTGAAATGTTAGAAACAGAATAGAAAAGGGCTCTCTTGGCAATGAACAATTTAGTTTGGGGAGAAGGTCCAGTAGAGCTGCCTGAAAAACAGCTTCAAGATGGAGATTAATTATCTGCCCAAATGAAATAAAGTGAAGTTGTAGTTTATATGTAATCTAGTTGTTTTTCAGGAAGCATACATAATCGTGAGGGAGAATGGCTAACGACAAGGAGAAGGCTCTCCTAGACAGAGATTGTCACACCCTCAAATAACAAACTTAAACCTTAGATTTGTACATTTTCCCAAACCTCAGAGAATCCTAATTTTTTTTAAGGCACCTTCCCTCAAAAAGTTGCAAAAGCTTTGACAAAGAAAATAGTTGAATCTCATATATTACAATAAAAATACATTAATACATTTCTAATTATCTTGAAGGAACCACTATTTTCCCCAAGGGCAATTATTTTACTTTCATGAAAGTTACTTTCTTTCATGGAGTGTAAATTATAACTTTGGAATCTATTTAACAAATCACATTTTCTTATGTATGATCCTATGTTTTGCAAAAGTTGTCAATCCATTTTCTTAACTACTTAAATCCAGCAATTTCTTTTTAGAAAAAAACTTATTTCCAAAGTGCTCTAAATTAAAAAGTTCTACAGTTTTCTATGAAGACCATGAAAGAATACCTAAAATGAAAGAACAACTTTCCTATCTTCGCCCACAGTGAATTACCATTACAAGCTTTAAAACTTTTCAACCCTTGAGTTAGAATCATGCAAGAGCTATATATAGCATGTATTCATTCATTATCTTAAACCAGTTCCCTTTGGAAACATATGACGTCCTCGAATTACTGTTAAAATTACTGTAAATCATATGATTTTGTAAAAATTAACATGACATGTGAACTTTCATGTATTACTCCAGTTTTGAAATCATTATTTTAAGAAAATTATTATAAATCTATTGCAGTTCTTATTTGTGAATCACACCTTAGTTTCTGTTAATAATTCATAGGACACACTGCTACAGTAAACATATCAAACATTTGCACTCAAAAACTTTCATTCTAATGTTTCACAATAGCCTCAGTTGTATTTCTAGTATTTGTGACTACTTACAAATACTACTGAATTTATATTTTATTTGATTTAAACCATTTATTTCATTCTAAACAAAAAAGTCCAATGAAATAGTAAAAGTTTTTAAGTGGTTAATACTTCTGTATAAGTCCAAAATAATTTAAAGAGTTCATTAGTGTTTCAGGGAGTTTTTTAACATCTTTTCCAGAATGCTATACTAAAAAAAAAAATAAATAAAAATAAAAAATCATTCACTACAATTTACAGTTTAATTGCTTTCATTATTTACCAAATTGGCAATTATGTTATAGATTATGGAAAATTAATTATTTTATTAAATAAATATCACCCTCCATATATACTCTTTTAAGGATGTTTGTTTCTTTATGCTTGTCATTTTTTATTTTCTATTTTTAGTTTAGATAAAGGAACTTGGCAAAAGTGTATGTAATCATCAAAACTCTAAATTTAGCATGTCTTCTTATATAAGACCTATAGCACTCATATATTAATATTTGTGGAATGATTGTCTTTTGTGTCTTTATTTTTTTTCCTTTATCCTGAAAAGGGCACCATTCATAGTAAGATTTCAATTAATTTTCACTAAGCAAATACACTATTATGACCATTACATAAATTATAATATTACCTGGACCCAAGTAATCTGAATCAATGTCTTTCCAATTCAATGCCCAATTCCATTAATAAGCTCTACCATAGCATTTTAAACTCTTGAAATCAGTCATATTTTGAATTATGTGCTTATATATTTAGAAACCAAAAATATAGAAATATCTCAATTCTTTCTACATATATAGCTCTACTGCTTTTAATTTGACAGTTTATTTGTGAATAAATGTGCTTTGTACATGCTTGATTGTGAATAGTTAAAAATAGTAATTAAATTGTGTACTGCAATATGTAAAATGATGTGCAAATATATGTTTCTCTATTATTGCATATTATATATTTAAAAACATATTCTAGTATAATAAATCCAAATTAAAAATAAATATTATATAATCTCTGAATAAGCTAATGACAAGCAAATGTAACTGACTTCTCTCCCCACTTCTCATTTCAGGGCTTAAATTTTATCACAGAAAGTACAGAAGATATAGTTTTGCTCAGAAAATAAAACAGGCTACATATTTTGAACAGAAAACAAGAGAATGTTAGTGTGTGACACTGAATTGTAGAAGAAACAGATACGATATTATGTAACTTCAGAGTAGTATTTAAATATTCTCCCTCGTTCCTAACTTATGATTTTAATCTATGCCAATTTAATTTATCTGCTTGATTTTGTCTGTTCTGTTTGGATGGGACAGTATATTTATCAACCTAAGAGTAATCTTATAAATTAAACTAAGAACTTATTATTGTATAAATTAATAAATCTCAAGATTTTCATTTTCTAAATCTTGCAAAAGTAACTAATCATAAGTTTGGTTTATATTTAATCATAAAACCTTACCTTTTATGCTGAATGTTTTTCAGATTAATTTAAAACTATCCTTTCTGAGCTACTTATTTCATCTGTGTAATATAAGCAACTGTTGCAGCATTAAAAATAATGTTAAGTATTTTTGAATTTTTTAAACAATAATCAAAATAATCAACACTACTTTGTCATGCTTCTGGAACTTTTACCAGTAGAAATCCTTATGAAAAATACTGTTAGTTTAACTAATAACTAAATCATTATATTATAAAAGTCCAAAATTATGAAATGCCAGTGGATTCAAATGTATGTCTTGATAATCTATCAATGGATGCCATCTTTGTAGTAGTCACAATCAGAATATAGTTAAGTGGGCTAGAAAAAGGTCTGAGACCAAAAACAATATTAATTAATAATTCTGCTAAATAATTATACCTTATGAGAAAAAGAGATGCATAAAGTCTCTCTTCCAGCATGGTACAAACTATCAGCATTCAGTATAATAAAGCAAGTATGCATTCTTATTTCTGTTGTTGATTTAGTGTTGTTAAATCTACAAAATAAATTTGAGGAAAAAGTAGATTGCGTGATCTTCCTGTTTTTTCCTAATCATAGTTTGAAATTGTTTCATGAACCAAAGAGAAATGTTGTCAGTTGAGTTAGATCAAAATGACTCATTATATTCTGTCCTATCTGGAGCATATTTTAATTCTCAGCTGAGTGTTTGTTTTAGGTTCATTAGCTTTGGAAAATTTTATCATTAGTGACATAGTGAATGATATTATATATCAATCTTAACCTATCAGCCTGGGAAGTTATTAGTTAAAGTCATTGAGGAAATACTATAGAGAGTAGTCTTTTTAAATCTTTCTAAATGAAAGTCATGGTTAAGTTTTGCAGAAAAGCCTGGAAAAGACAATAAAATCAGAGAAGTCAGCAAGCAGATGGCTTAATTGTCAAGCGCTTCTTATCCATTACTGGGCCATGTGCTAGCATGGCAGTTTGGTAAATGTTTTTTCTAGGAACAGCATGAACTGTTCCAAGAGCCAGCAAATAGCATCATTGACCAGTAACATTTAATGCTATAGGCACAGATAATTAGGATTTTATATCAAGGTAGTGGTACTGAGTGTTAAACATTATAGGTGATGATATTAACTATTTACTAATATACAAACGTATATATCTCTATCTCTATCTCTGTCTCTCTGTCTCCTATCTATCTATCTATCTATCTATCTATCTATCTATCTATCTATCTATCTATCTATCTATCTATCTATCTATCTATCTATCTATCTATCTATCTATCATCTATCTATCTATCTATCTATCTATCTATCTATCTATCTATCTATCTATCTATCATCTATCTATCTATCTATCTATCTATCTCTCTATCTATCTATCATCTGTCTATCATTTCTCTAGATATATTGCCTTTGCTGCTTCATACTGAATAAATTTATGTAGTCCTCACTTTTTATAAACCCTTCAAAACGGGAATAGTAATTATGGGTTTGTTAAACAGTACTGTAATATTAATATGTACTAAATTGTGTGGGCATTTTCTATTTTTAATTTTAAAGCATTTATAAATCACTCAAGCAATCAATATTTAACATTTTTGTCATGCACAAATACATGTAGAGAGATGAAGATTTTATATACATACAATTATAAACATATGCATTAATTTCAGCTTTCTAAAGTAGCTAATATATCTGTATGTAAAGTGAGTTTTCCTATATAATTACTTCCCAAAGATATGTAAATGTCTTATACAAGATTAAGTATGTTTTTGGCAGAAACAAGTAACATAAAATGTTTGTAGTTATTATAAAGTGATATAAAAGCTTTTCCCTTTATTTACCTGACCTGCATATTTGATTTCCTTGAAAGAACAAGAGCTTTGTCCTTAGATATGAAAATAATCATCATACAAAAAGTGCATTATAATTTATACTACAACTCATAAATATATAAATACCCTGTAAAGGTAGCTTGGAATTTAAAATAAGTTCTATATCAGTAAGGATGTTCTCCCAAGCCCTGTTTCTAAAATATTATATTAATAATCTATAATAGGATCAAATTATTTGCATTTATAAATTTTATACTTCTTGAAAAATAGCATCAAAAAAGTTCTTTTAGTCTCATTTTGTTCCCTAAATCAGTAAGGAAGTCATTAATTTATGACAATGTTTATTGAAATGAAGGAAATTGATTAAGATTCCACACATGTACATAGTGGTGGGAGAATGAAAGGTAGTGGATTGTCAATTATCAAGTTCATGTTAAGAGATAATATATATTTATTTATACCTAGTTTAAAATATTAATAATTAACTAATTTAATAATTTTATTATGTAGCATATTGTATATTATTCGATTCAATGAGGCCTAACTTCCGTAATAACTCCCAATAACAAAGAAAAACACTGATTGTCCTTTAGCTATCACATAGGTGGTCCTTCACACTGGGATTCTATTATGTGTACCTGTTGAGGAACTTTCTCCACTTGTATGCAGAAAAACCAAAAGAGAAAATGTAACTGAGGTATTTCAGTTGAATTTTTTGTTCTACTCAAGACTTCAGGAGAAAGGTAGTATAATATCATTGAGTTAGGCTAGAGTGAGGCTAAAAAATTCAGTCTCTGTTTTCATATATTTTATTCATATTTTTATTTCATATATTTATGAACAAATAGAATATTCTATTTTTTAAAATATGTTAGAAATTTGACAGCGTTATCCACTATTAGTCACCTTTTAATATTTGCCATTCATTGTTGAAATCAAGATTGAGCAAAGGATTTAAGGAAAGTTGAAAGCTTGAGCAATCAGCTTGAAGGGTGCTGAAACTCAGAACTGCACAAAGACAGAGACCAGAGCACAAAAACCCAGAAGATACATATGACCCATGTTGTATAGACCCTTCCTGCATGAGCACAGAAGGTCCGGGCTCCCTCCAGTTATTCCTGAAGATTCAGCAAGAGTCGTATCTTTTCATGGCTGTATCTTGCTGCCTGTTACTTCCCTGTGCCATTGTGCTTTGTTGTTGTTGTTGTTGTTGTTGTTGTTGTTGTTGTTATATAAACTATTCCCATGACCATGTGGCAACTGTCTGCTGTTTTGAACTGCCATCCTTCTTCACTATTTCTCTTGGCTTGAAAGGTGGTCACAAGAAAATTTTGTTAAGTTCCAATAATATACTACTACAAAATAATGCAATGAATAGACTTATTTACTCCTTACTATAATAATATATATTAGAAAGCAATACAAAAGACAAACTGAACTGATTCTTAAGTGTCTGCTCTACTATTTCATAAAGTGACGCTTGTTTTCAAGACTTAACTTGACCTCCATTCTCAACTAAGATAAAAATCTTCCACTTGTCACACTGAACCAAACTTACTCTAGTTGTTGTAATACATTAACGCTTTTTTCAACAGAAAAGATAGTAACCTTTACTAACCAGAGTTCTTAAAGTTCAGCCATACCAATATATATGGGATATACTGAGTTCAGCAGTTGGATCTTTGTCTTCCCTTGCAACCCTAGATACTACCAGAAAAAAATTTCCCAACAGATTTCAGCTTAGGTCATAGATTGGAGAAAGTTGGTTTTCAAAAAATCTGAACTTTCTTCTTGCCAGCCTTTATATCACTTACAGTCCACTTGCCACTCTAAACTATTTATAAGATGAGGAAGTTAAAACTTAAAACTTTAAATTACTTTTAGAAGTCACGCGACTGCTACATGGCAAAGTTTAGATACAATTTTAGATCATCTGACTCCTAATTTCCTTCTTTTCCATAACCTTCATTTTGTTCATAAAATAGATATTATAGTGCCAAAATTTTATGTTTGTTTGCTATCTTTTGTGATCTTAGAAACCATTTCCCACATAGTATGACTTCTATACTCATGCTGTTCTGGAAAAATATCTAAATTGGAGAATATTATTTATGAATCCTTCATGAGTATATACAAGAGTTAGTTTTTCCAATTTCCTAATATATTGGTTAAAAATAGAATTCAGAAATTCAAGTTTAAAGTCTGCAACAGAAGATTAAATAAGAAATAAGTATTATTCTAGATAACACGTTTGAGAATCTGTACTATTAAAGGTGACTAATAGTTGATAACACTGTTGATATTCTAATATTCATTTAAAAACATAAATTCTGTAAGCTATACACTCATTTTAAAATCAGTAACATGGAGTTAAATTTTATAATTGCCTTTCTGGCTGATTATATATGATGACATATGTATGATACCAGTTTTCTCAAAATAGTTCAATGGTTCTCCCATGTATTTTAAGACATGTTGACTTTATAATCAAGCCATGATAACTTGCATTTATAGAGTTTTGTCTTTTTCTTCATATCTGATATAGGAATTTGTATGAGTTACCTAAATATTTCAGTTTCTGGATAAATAGATATATGTGTGTATTTATATAAAACCTAGTTGGTCTGTCAATCAGAAATATATCTGAACACTATTTCTAACCAATTTGAACAATGATCTTTACTCTCTGTACAGAGTTTGCTTTGATTCCTTCATCTCAGCAGTTATTACAGTATAAAGACACTTAAACTTTATAATTTCTCTCTCTTCTACTCTCTGAAAGTATGGGAGAGTATGACAGCATGCTTCTTTCATTTGAATGTTCCCTTAAGAACTAATCTCAAACAACATTAAATATAAATACTTTAACCAGACATTTTGACAGAAAAAAAAAAAAGATTCTGAATCAAAATGCTAAATTGTGGTTTGGGGTTTTATACACATTATAAACATGTGAGCCAAACTATTCCAACTAAATATAAAATAATACAGTACCAACGGGGTGAGTAGGGAGTGTGGGACAAACCTTGACATAGGTGCCGAGGCAATAAACTGAAGACAGATGTAGAGTTGGAGCATTGTGCACCCGATTTTCTATGAAAATACTAGAAAAAAATGGACCCTGAATTTGAGATAAAAGTTTTTGCTTTTAAATACATGCAAATATGTCTTTATTAAATATGGGAACAAATCGAATTCATCATCAGTTAATCCCATTCTACCCTGCTCTCTCGTTTCCTGGTCAGGAGTCTTTCCTACTGACCATGTCTACTTCCATGCTTCTCATTATTCTTCAGTTCATTCTCTTCCATATCCAATAATAATGTCACGTCAGTTGTTTCTAAAGCAGGTCACTAACAATCTCCATGGCAGTGAATCTAATAATCATATTCTATTTCTTTATTTTCTCAACTCTTTACCTACATTCTAAAATATCTTAAAATATTCTCTATTTGTAATCTCTCTGCCCTACGACCCTCTGCCTTATTTTTCCCCCTACAACTTTCCATGCTCAATTTCTTTAATTGATTTAAATCTTAGAGTTCTTCATGACCCGATTGAAGGGTGTATATATAATCTAATTTTTTCCCCTTCTCTGTCTTTTTTTTTCTTAATTTTTATTACACCACCATGAGATATACAATTACAAGAATGTTCATTACTGGGTGTCTGCCATAGTGTTCCATCACCCATTCCTCCACCAGTGCCCCATTCCCACCACCAGTGTCCAAATACTCTCACCCAGCCCCAACGTGTCCCTACAGCAGGCACCTTTTTCTTTCTCTTTCTCTGTCTCTGTCTCTTTATTTCTCTCTCTCTTCTCTTACACTTTATGGATTGCCCTACAGATATTAACCGTTTATGATGTCTCTATGTGTATATTCAATAGTGAGTTCTAGTGTGACATTATAATTTGCCATTCCCCATCAACCTCCATAGTATGTTGCATCTAGAATGATCATTACAGTGTATAAATGTGAAAGATCCAGGGAAGGACCTGGTCCTATCTTCCATCATTGTCTAAGTCTGTTGCATGGCCACAGGTCTGGTGTGTCTCTCGTCCAACTTTGATGCTGTGGAGGCTGCAAGTCCACAGCCATGTCCACTGATAAGAAGGTGGAGGAATGGGGGGGAAAATCCCAAATCTCCGCTCCAAGTCAGGCCAGTGTGGCCCTCTCCGCACATGTCTGCTAACCCTAGGAGCCCTAGGATCTTATATCTAATTTTCTATTAATCAGAGATTAATCTTTAGATTAAAGACTGTGATTAAAGACTAAAGACTGATTTAATATGTTTATGTTACTGATATCCATTCTATAAAATATTATTTAACCCAAAACACCTCTGTGTATTTTAGTGGGGTTTTAGTGTATGATAGAATCAATGAACTTTCTAATAGAAATCAGTAGCTTTCTATTAGAAAGCCAGAATGAGTGTGTGAGTGTGTGAATGAATGTGAGTGTATGAATGTGAGTTATACACTGAACTTAGAATGAGTAAAGAGAATCAAATAATAGTTTGTAAAGTTGATGGAAGAGCACTATAATAATATCTATAACTAAGTTGCTGATAAGAGATTAGCTTCTGTGTATATGTGTTTGAAATATATTTATCAGAAGGAAATTTAGTATTTAGTAGGTAACCCTTGTAGGCCACTGTATTCATAAGAAGGAGCCGCTAACTCAATAGTCTAAGTAGAATTCAGTGTCCTTGTCATTTCAAATGGAGAACTGAGTTTAATTCCAGGCCTTTTGTCCAGTAAAGAAAAAGAGTGAAAGATTTCCTATTATTAGTATTAACTTGAATTTTCTACAAGGAAGCGTTTGTGATTTATTTGAAAAACATTGAGATTTGTAAAAGGGTCTGTTTTTTTATATGACAGGGGCAATAGGCAAGCCTGAGATAGAAGAGTTGGCAGGAAAGGAATACAGGCACCATATCATTGCTGGGCATCCACCCTGGGTGAACAGGCCTAAAGCAGGGAATGTGGAGCATTAAGAAACAGAAAAAAGGGAGAAAATGCCTCTGTCTAGGGGACTAACAGTTCGAGGGTAAAGACTGTCTTCCATGTAAAGTTTATTGTTTTTTTTTTTTGGGGTCACACCTGGCAACGCTCTCAGGGGTTACTCCTGGCTCTTCTGTCAGAAACTACTCCTGGTGGTGCTTGGGGGACCATATGGGATGCCAGGTATTGAACCTGGGTCGGCTGCATGCGAAGCAAATACCCTACCTGCTCTGCTATCACTCTGGCCCCTAAATGTATTGTTAGAACAGCAATCATCAAAAGAAGAACAACTTTTTTGTCAAAGTATCTTAACCTGTGAGTTAAACCTTGATATATCTGAGGGTCTTAGTTTACCTATCAGGACAAACCTTTTAGTAACCAGCTTTCATGCATACGCACATACATACACATGTACATATACATATACATATGCATATGCATATGCATATGCATATGTATATGTATATGTATATGTATATGTATATGTGTATGTGTATGTGTATGTGTATGTGTATGTGTATGTGTATATGTATGTGTATGTATATGTATATGTATATGTGTATGTATGTGTATGTGTATATGTTGTGTATGTATATGTATATGTGTATGTGCATGTGTGTATGTATATGTATATGCATATGTATATGCATATGTATACATATATGTATACGTATATGTATATGTATATGTATACGTATACGTGCATACGTATATGTATATGTATATGTATATGTATATGTATATGTATATGTATATGTACATGTATATGTATATGTATATGTATCACGATCACGATCTTCCCGTTGATCATCTATTTGCTAGAGTGGGAACCAGTAATATCTCCATATGTCCTGTCTCATGCCAGTAGAGCCAGGGGCATCGGCTTGCTACAGGAACATAAAGAGCCTCAAACCATTATATTAGGTCATGGGAATGACCTAATATAATTGTTACTGGAATTTGGCATATCAAATACAACACGAGAAGCTTGCCAGGCTTGCCGAGCGGGAGGCAAACTCTTTTAAACACCTCCAAAGCCGCGAGATGGGCTGTGATGGGCTGGTCTGCTGGGTGGAGTTCTGACGAGAGGGAAGTCCAAATGTGGAAAATGGTGGCGCCCGTGGAGTGGAGCGGGGTAGTCTGGCTTATTGTGAGGCTCTGCCGAGGTGGTAGGCCAGGCCTAGAACCCGCCATGCCTCCTGACTGCCTCATGAACGGCTGGGCACAGGGAGAGCAAGGAACAGCTCTGCCCCATGTCTGAGAGTCTCTGGACCAGCATACCTGGGCCGGATTGAGGATAAAGCTGCTGCAGGGTGGGTGTCGGTGATCCGTGCTGTGATGGGCTGGTCTGCTGGGTGGAGTTCTGACGAGTGGAAGTCCAGAAGTGGAAAATGGCGGCGCCCGTGGAGTGAGGAGGGGTGGTCTGGCTTGTTGTGAGGCTCTGCCGAGGTGGTGGGCCAGGGCTAGAACCCGCCATGCCTCCCGACTGCCTCATGAACGGCTGTGCACAGGGAGAGCAAGGAACAGCTCTGCCCCATGTCTGAGAGTCTCTGGACCAGCATACCTGGGCCGGATTGAGGAAAAAAAACTGCGGCAGGGTGGGTGTCGATGATCCGGGCTGTGATGGGCTGGTCTGCTGGGTGGAGTTCTGACGAGAGGGAAGTCCAAATGTGGAAAATGGTGACGCCAGTGGAGTGAGGGGGGGTAGTCTGGCTTGTATATGTATATGTATATGTATATGTATATGTATATGTATATGTATATGTATATGTATATGTATATGTATATGTATATGTATATGTATATGTATATTTGTGTCAGGGAAAGCCACCGGGGTCCCCAACAGTGTCAGGACAGAAGTTCTCTTCTACCTCTGAGGACGCCGGGAGAACAGATGAAAACTCACGAGTCCGGTGCAGTTCCAAAAAAGGCTTTTAATAGTACAAAAGCTCTTCCACAGCACTCCAATATAATGAACAAACTCTAGCTCTGATCCAAACTTAGACTATACAAAAGAGCCTAAGTCTCCCACCAAAGAGAAAGGATCTCACCCGAGCTGAGTCCTACCCAGAAGAAGGAGCAAAAGGCCAAAGAGCAAAAAGCCAAAAGCCAAAAGCAAAAGGCCGAGGAGCCCAAAGCCACAGGAGCCAAAAGCTGGAAACGAAAAGGCCGAAAAGTGAAGGGGCCTCAAGTCCGTCCCCTTATATACACCAAAGTAATCCAACCGGGAGGGTCATGTCAACAAAGAACCCTAAAAGAGTGTAGAAGAACAGTGACACACCCTATTGCAGGTATAAACAAAGGTTACACCAAGGACTAATCTCTTCTTCTGAGATTATCTCTTATGTAAGGCACTGGAGAGAGAGGGGGCTGATATAAAGTAATACATCTTAACTTCATGAGCTTCATGTAATCTTGATGGTACCCACAAGGTCCTTCTTATTATTATCTGCACCAGGGTGATTCTGAGTATCTTGTTCTCGTGTACTGAAAGGGTCACTCTCGCCTGCTTAGAGCAAACTAGTATGATCCTTCCTATAGTCTTCCTATAGTCTCAGCGTAGCCAGGGTGGTAGTCTTCTGATAAATTCTAACTGCCCCACGATGGGTGCAGTGGGTATAAAGAGGAGCTGTGCCCAATCTAGAAAACTTAGAAGTCTTAGTAGATGTATAAGTCAGAAGTTATTCAATCAAGGTGACTTCTGTAACTGCCACACCCTCTAGCAGTGTTTACATAGAAGAGAGATCTCATTAGAATGAACCTTGGCTCAAATAGATTAAGCTGGGAGTGGGCAAAACAAGAAAACTCCCAGAATAGCTAAACCTGTCCTCTAACACACACAAACACACACATATGTTTATATATTTAAAACATATATATTTATATATATATGTGTGTTTATTTATAAATATATATATATTTATATATTTTTAAAAAATATATATATAAATATGGGACACCATATAAATAAGACATGTACTACATTTCTTGTAATACAGGAGACCAGGCCTGTAAGATATCAAAATAGATTTCTCTATAGATAATCTGCAATTTGTCAACAAAACAGGTATATACAGAAATATCTAGGTGATATGATCCCAATATTTAGTAAGCTTTTATGCTATGATCACAAGCATATCTGAAACCTAGTCAGTACTTGAAAAATATTTCTGGAGAAATGAAGGCACTTAGCCTTTTAGTTTTCAAAGGACTATATTTTTGCTTTTAGAATTCTAACAGAGAAAAAAGTTTTCACCAGCTGTTTGACTCAATCATTGGGGTGTAGTATTCTGGTAAGTGCTTAAATATGTTTACTGGCTAAATGAATGTTTACAGGAAGAAAGAAATCAATATATTCATAAATAAAAATAGCCCCTAGATTATAAATACTAAAATGCATTATGATTGGACAAGATAATTATACTGTTAGATGAAACATAATGAAGAGATATACATGATTTTCCCTATTGTTTTTTTTTAAGTGGAATTACTATAAAATAACACAAACGCAAAACCGCACGCATATTATACTGAAGGTACACAAATTAAATTAGGATAGATTTTCAATATTGGAAAAGCTTCACATTGAGAATGCAAATAAGGTAGGAGACAAAAAATTACTTTTTCTTGACAAGAGTCATTCTTTTATTATTCTTTGCTTAGAAAGCCATGTAACAGCATTTTAAAGCAGCTGTTCCAATCTTGAACTGTTAAAGACATCTTAACAATTACCTGAGGAATGGAAAATGTAAGGAACCTGCAAAGTGAGGTTAGTGATGTCATGATTGTATCTAGACATGCTAAGTGGGTAGGGTAAATCAATCCTAAAAAGAATATTTTTCACGTTACTTGGACATTGTATTCAAGACTAGACATCTGAAAAAATGATTGGCTAACTATCTAAATTGAATGAAAGTAAAGGAGTTAACACAAATTGATCTCACAGAAGAGTTACATATGAAATAATAGTGACAGTTTTATATCCCTACACAAACTCTCAGAATTAGAGATATGAATTTATAACTATTAAGTCACTTTACATGAATGAATTTAAAAATAATAGTACTTTCATAAATGGATTTTTGACACATAATATAAATAATTCATGCTAAAAGATGATGTATCTACAGTGACTACAAGTCATATTTTTTAGATGTGGACAAAAGGGTAGAAAACATTTATAATGGCACTGGATATACATATTCAGTTTCCATACATAACTAAAAAAAGAATGACATTAAATTATATATATATATACATACACACATATGTATATATAACATATACACAGCCATACTTTAATTTGTTCTTTTTCATATTTTAATTCTAAGTTGCTACATAAAATTTAGGAACATATTACACTAAGAAAAATTCATAGACATATTTATTACCTTAAAAACAAAAACACAAAAGCCTCAAGGAATTCTATATGGTTTCATCCTCATCATCCCCATGTGAAGACTCATTGTCAGGCTTCCTAATGCCTGCTCCTTTAGGTTCAGGCAGTCATATTAGTTCTGCCTAAACAATATCAACTAGTCTTCTCTACAAAGATAACTTACCTGAAAGTTTTATACCTGAATATTTTTATGTACCCTTAACTTAATTTTTTCTTGTTCACTGGTTCTCTAACTTTGAAGTATCACTTGTCACTTGTCTTGTATCACTTGTCTTCCTGTTTTTCATCAATTTGTTCGAGTGGGCACCGGTAACATCTCCATATGTCCTATCACGTGCTAGTGTAGTCCACGGGCAACTGCTCACTCCAGGAACACGAAGAGCCTCAGACCATTGCTTCAGGTCATGGGAATGAGGTCTATAATTGTTACTGGTTTTGGCATGTCAAATACAACATGGGCAGCTTTCCAGGCTCCGCCATGCAGGTGGTATACTCTCAGTGGTAGCCTCTCATCTCGTGCATTTACTGATGAACAGCACATCTGCAAAGTGGCCAGGTGCAATGGGGAGAGACGGACTTTTCTCTTGGGTGGAACTCTGACGAGCTGTGGAGTCTGGGTGTTGAAAATGGCAGCCCTCATGGTTTGGGGGGTTCCTCTGGCTTCTTGTGAGGTTCTATTGGGATGGTGGGCCAGGGCTAGAACCTGCCTTTCCTCTCTGGTGCCTCATGATCAGCTGAGCACAGGGAGAGCAAGTAGCAACTCTGCCCCATGTATCTGAAACTTAATTTGTTTCTTGTTCACTGGTTCTCTAACTTTAAAGTTTATCAAAATCATTTTTAATGTGTAATAAAGTTTCAGATTTCTCAGGAAAAGGAACAAAAAGCACCTCAGTTGTCTATTATTCTAAATACCTTGTTGAAATTGTAAAAGCTATGCTTTTAATATGCATTTCAAAATGTTCCCACCTACTCCCTCAACAAAGCACTTTATATGATTTATGGGCTTCCTGAAAAAATATTATCTGGAAATGCCATAGTATGTAGCTCAGAATGTCCTTAAGTCACATTAATTGATGTTGGCTGGGCTTGTGTCTATTTCCATTCAAATAACTAAAGGAGCTATTCTAAAGTGAATGAGCTGAAGGTCAATTGGAACCCACTGGTGTAGTAAGCATATTTACTGACAGTGAAGGAATCTATACTGATAGAAAATATTCTGATGTACTGAATGTTTACATTTAAATATTATCCTATTAATAGTATTCTTGTCCCAATATTCCCAGAAGGAACATTTCTTTTCTGTCATGTTTCTGAAATAAGAATTTCTTCCTTTTATTCTAGCAAAACTACTTTAATCCAGATTTCCTAAAAATAAAAGATTAACACATCCTCCACCACCCCCCAAAACACACACACACACACACACACACACACATACACACACACACACGAATAACCAAGATACAAGATTGTTGAGGTTTCTTTTCTTTTTTTTTTTTTTTTTTGCTTTTTTTGGGTCACACCCGGCAATGCTCAGGGGTTTCTCCTGGCTCTGCACTCAGGAATAACTCCTGGTGGTGCTCGGGGACCATATGGAATGCCAGGGATCGAACCCAGGCCAGCACAGGCCGGCGCGTGCAAGGCAAACGCCCTACCCGTTGGGCTATCACTCCGGCCCCATGTTGAGGTTTCTTTACAGGTAGTTTTGAGATATTTTCATGTCTATTGTCAAAGCTTGAGAATCATATAACTCAAATTCTTCAAAACTATCATGATTTGCCCATTTGTCTTCTCCTTTTTGGAGGGTGGAGTTGAGTTGGGGGTGAACATTGGGCTACGGTCGAATGTCCTCAAAAATTACTCCTGGCTTTGTGATCTAGGTATTGCTTGGGACATCATATTTGATGTAGATGCTCATAATAGGATCAGTCACATGCAAGGCAAACTGCACTAGCCCCTGGGTTTTCTAGCTACTGTGCCTGTACAGTTCCCTTTAGAAGAAATATTTCTCTATAATTAACATGGGTTGTATACAGGAAAAATTAAGCTTTGTCTTAGTTTTATTTATAAGAAAGCCCAGTCTGAGAGTTAGGAAAGGCAACATTTTTCTTTTTATCTCTTAGCTGCCCCTCAAGGAGTTGCAGGGGGTGACTGTGGTGCCTGGCTGCGTTGGCAGATGGCAGACAGGAAACAGGCTTGTCTACACCCAGGTCTCTGCCCTGTGGGCTATGGATGGTTGATGGTCTGACAGAGAAAAAATACTCATCTATTGGGATGAACCCAGAGCCATGGTAGAGCCTGGCAAGCTACCCATGGTGTGTTTGATATGTCAAAAACAGTAACAATAATAGACCTCATTCCCAATGAATGAGACATTATTGGCATCCAGTTAAGCAAACTGATGAACAATGGGAAAACAAGTGATACAAATGATCTCTTAGCTAGCATATCATAGATTCTTAAAGATATGTTAAGCATTTACTTTTTGTGCTTGGTAATTTACAACTTCTGAAGGATAAAACAGAGAGGCAGTAAGGGAGGTTGTAACAGTGTTATCAAGATTGCAAGCAGCACAACGAGTCTATTTATTTGTTCTTTGCCTGCATTTAGATGTGATATTAATGGATATTAATTATAGACCTCATTTCCATGACCTGATGGAATGGTTTGATGCTCCTTATGTTCCTGGAGCAAGCAGGTGCCCTTGGGCTCTACTTGCATGAGACAGGTCATATGGAGATGTTACTGGTGCCCACTTCGAGCAAATCGATGATCAACGAGAAGACAAGTGATACAAGTGATAAAAGTGATAATGATTTTTATAAATATAAAATTCAGAAACAGCTGAAAACTATGATTTAGGTGTACATTATGTACATTTAATCTGATTTGAAAAATCTACATTGTTTTATTGACAATTATTATTATTATTATTTTGCTTTTTTGGGGTCATATCAGACCATGGTCAGGGGTTGTTCAGGCTCTGCACTCAGGAATTACTCCTGAAAGTGCTCAGGGTAGCAGAAGGGATACTGGGTTCGAACCTGGGTGAGTCATGTGCAAGGCAAATGCGCTACCCACTGTGCTATCACTTCGGCCCCTATTGACTATTATTTAGTTCTTAATATATGATGCTCCTTTTTATTTCCTTACTAGTTATACCTTAGCTTTTAATTTAAATTATTACTTTAGGGTTCTCCATATGCTAACTTGAAATAACTTATTTTATGATATACTTAGATGTAGCTGCAGTACCTAATGCTAATGACATTTATCATTATCTCCAGAGTTTGTTGCTTTAAATTTCATTTATTTTACAATAGAATGCAATGTTGAAATATATCTCAAGCACTTATAAATTTATGCATCTTTCCCTAGAGGTGTATATCATTTCCAAGATAACTTGAGAAGGGTGAGAGAGAAAGCAAATCTACAAATGGGTGTATGATGTACGCATATATCATAGGTATTTAAAATACATAAGCTATGTGTAAATGATGTGTGCCTATGTCATATATATGCATGCATGATATAGGTATTATGATTCAACAGAAATTTGGTGCATTTTTTAGAAATCAAACAATAGTACAAATGAGATACATAAGATTAAAACTAACAATTTTGTTTAAGACCTTTTTCAGCAGTTTTTGTTTTACTTTATTTGGTATTCTAACTGCAGTTGGTCTCTATTCATTGGTTTGAAGCTGACTGCAATTTTCACATTCTTCCATCAATGTGCAATACATTTTTTCCTTTTTCCCTATATTCATCATCATAATATTGAAGAGTGGATATTGAAACTGTTTTAGCGTATAACGAGATAGGTCTCAAAATTTCCCTGAAGGCAGTGTTATTCTGATGTGGTTGATGGTGAACCTGGATTCTCTGATGGAACAGTATCTGCACTGGGCAGTAAATGATAACTTTAATCAAGATTTGTAACATTCCCTAGATTAGATTGCTTTCCAGAGTTTCTGATTTTATAGAGTCAGCATGGGGATTTCTATTTCTCTTTTGTGGTTTCGTTCCCCAAGTTGCTGATTCCTCTTAAATCTCAGAACTATAAAAGTAACTAAGATAAAAGTCCAGCTTTTTACCTAGTGATCACTTTCTGTTTTGCAATCTGAAGTATATAGATCCAAGAAGCAGTAGAAATAAAACAAAGAAAGTGCCTCATTTTTTTTTGACTATTTCCTTTGGACATATAAGAGTAATATTGCACACAGGTTATATTATGTTGCTAGGGACAAATAACTAAACAAGGAAGCATTTCTTGAAATCCATCACTTTAGGGAGGGTTTGCTATTCTTTGATGCTGCAATTTGTCTGCAGAGACCTGATCCAGAGTTTTTAATTTTTAGAACCAGAAATATAATTTCTCTTCATTCCATAGGAGTCACACCCAGACGGGCCAGAAGCAGGTGGTGTGTGTGACCTGGGCCTGTAGTGCTGGGGGACAATATACCTTTATCCCACCTGGAGGCAGTATGTGTGATTGGAGACTTGGCCTTGATCACTGTCTTCCCGTTCATCATCGATTTGCTTGAGCAGGCCCCAGTAACATCTCCATATGTCCTGTCTCATGGTAGTGTTGCCCAAGGGCATCTGCTTGCTCCAGGAATATAAAGAGCCTCAATCCATTCGGAATGAGGTCTATAATTGTTACTGGTATTTGGCATATCAAATACAACATGGGTAGCTTGCCAGGCTCTGCTGTGCAGGTAGCATACTCTTGTAGTCATCTCTAAGTCCAGCATTTATTGATGAACCGCCTGGCGCTTGCGGCCGCGTGAGCTGGGCTGTGATAGGCTTGTCTGCTGGGTGGAGTTCTGATGAGAGGGAAGTCCGGATGTGGAAAATGGAGGCCCTCATGGAGTGGGGGTCGTCTGGCTTGTTGCAAGGCTCTGCTGGGGTGGTGGACCAGGGCTAGAAGAAGGAGCAAAAAGGAGCAAAAGGCCAAAAGGAGCAAAAGGCCAAAAGCCAAAAGCCAAAAGCCACAGGAGCCAAAAGCTGAAGGCTGAGGAACCAAAAGGCAAAAGGTAAAAGTGAAGGGGCCTCAAGTCAGCCCCTTATATACACCAAAGTAATCCAACCGGGAGGGGCATGTCAACAAAGAACTCTAAACAGAGTGTAGTGCCACACCTTATTGCAGGTAAAAACAAAGGTTATGCCAAGGACTAAGGAGATTACCTCTTGTGTAAATCACTGGAGAGAGAGAGAGGGCTGATATAAAGTAATACATCTTAACTTCATGAGCTTCCTGTAATCTAGATGGTACCCACAAGGTCCTTCTTATTATTATCTGCACCAGGGTGATTCTGAGTATCTTGTTCTCATGTACTGAAAGGGTCACTCTCACCTGCTTAGAGCAAACTAGTATGATCCTTCCTATAGTCTTCCTATAGTCTCAGTGTAGCCAGGGTGGTAGTCTCCTGGTAAATTCTAACTGTCCCATGCTGGGTGCAGTGGGTATAAAGAGGAGCTGTGCCCAATCTAGAAAACTTAGAAGTCTTAGTAGATGTATAAGTCAGAAGTTATTCAATCAAGGTGACTTCTGTAAGTGCAGAAGTGCAGAGGTATCTCTGATACCTCAACTCAATTCTTTCAGAACTGTATCTGGCCCGGATGATTTTTATTCCTTTGAAAAAATTGTATCCTCTAATCTTTTTTTTCTGTATTTCTGTCTTACTTTCTGTTTTTTAAAGCATAAATTATTTTTTGATATTATATTATATCACGGTGAGATATACAATTACAAAGGTGTTCATGTTTGGGCTTCCCTCATACAGTGTTCCAGGACCCATCCCCCCACCAGTGCTCATTTTCCACCACCAATGCCTGCAATTCCCTCACCCCACCCCCCGGTTCCCTAGCCTGCCTCTACGGCAGTTACTTTATTTCTCCCCCTCTCTCTCTCTGTCTCTCTCTCTATTTCTATCTTCCTTCTCTTCCACATTGTGGACTGCAATACATATATTTAGAAGTTTTCATGTATATCTTTTTAGCCTATATTCAATGCTCAGTTCTAAGCTGCTATTATCATTTTTGATGATTATTAGCACACTGTTCCCTTCTCTGTCTTACCTAACCTTTGACTCCCATACAATTGTGATAATCTCCACCTTTACCAAGACATCCTGATTCATGTTTTCCTGACCTTGGATATTAGTATCATAATATACATGTATATATGTATGAATATATATATATAATAATACGGATATATATATATCTATATATATGTCATGCAAATAATTGTTCATTCTATATCTGCCTTTTCCTTCTGGCTAATTTCACTCAAAATGATCCTCTCCATGTCCATCCTCTCCATGTCCATCCATTTATAACTTCATTTTTCCTAACAGCTGCATAGTATTTCATTGTGTAGGTGTACCAAAATTGCTTTTGTCCAGTCATCAGTTCTAAGGCACACTGGTTGTTTCTAGATTCTGTCTATTGTGAATAGTGCTGCTATTAAGATAAAAGTGCAGATTGTGTTGCTGCTGTATGTTTTTGACTTCCCAGGTATATTCTCAGAAGTGGTATGGCTGGGTCTAACAGAAGCTCAATTTCTAGACATTGGAGGAATGTCCATATTGTTTTCCAAAAGGCTGTACCAGTCGACATTCCCACCAACAATAGATGAGAGTCCCCTTTCCCCACATCCATGCCAGTACTTGTTGTTCTTGCTCTTTTTTTTTGGGGGTCACACCCGGCAATGCTCAGAAGTTTCTCCTGGCTCTGCACTCAGGAAATACTCCTGGCTGTGCTCAGGGGATCAAATGGGATGCCGGGAATCAAACCCAGGCCAGCACAGGCTGGTAGTGTGCAAGGCAAACGCCCCTACCTGCTGGGATATCGCTCGGTCCTCTTGCTCTTTTGGATATGCACCAGTTTCTGTGATGTGAGATGATATCTCATTGTTGTTTTGATTTACATCTCTCTGATGATTAGTGATGATGAGCATTTTTCATATGCCTTTGGACATTTAAATGTCTTCCTTGCCAAAGTTTCTGTTCATTTCTTCTCCCCATTTTTTGATGGGGTTGACTGTTGTCTTCTTGTAAAGTTCTACCAGTTCCTGATATATCATGGATATTAACCCCTTATCCGATAGGCATTGGGTGAATATTCTTTCCTATTCTGTGGACTGTCTTTGTATTTGGTCACTGTTTCTTTTGAGGTGCAGAAACTTTTTAGTTTCCTGTAGTCCTATATGCTTATCTTTGCTTCTAGTTGCTTTGTTAGTGGTGTTTCATCTTTGAAGATGCCTTTAGCTTCAATATCGTGGAGGGTTTTCCTATATTTTCTTTTATGTGCTTTATGGATTCAGGTCTGATGTTGAGCTCTTTAATCTATTTTCATCTGATTTTTTTGCATGGTGTTAGACACAGGTCCAAATTAATCTTTTAACATGTCACTGCCCAGTTTTCCCATCACCACTTGTTGAAGGTCCAAATTCATGGTTTTCCTTGTAGCTGACCAACTACCAGCACAACTTGTTGAAGAGGCTTTTCTTGCTCCATTTGGTACAGACACAGAGAAAGCATTTGACAAGATTTAGCACCCGTTCATAATAAAAACCCTCCATAAAATGGGAATTGAAGGAACCTTCCTCAATATAGTCAGAACCATCTACCGAGAGCCCATAACGAGAATCATTCTCAATGTAGAAAAACTGAAAGCCTTTCCCCTAAGATTGGGAACAAGACAAGACAAGACACTCTCACCACTTCTATTCAATATAGTGCTGGAAGTACTTACTATAGCAATCAAAGATGCAAAGGGCATTAAGGGCATCAAGATTGACAAGGAAGAATTCAGCTATTACTATTTGCAGATGTCATGATATTATACCAAGAGAACCCTAAACTCTCAACCAAAAGCTCCTAGAAATAATAGATACCTATAGTAGAGTGGCAGGGTACAAAATCAATTCCCAAAAATCAGTGGCTTTTCTATATACAAATAATGAAAGAGATATTAACAAAGAAATATTAAGAGATATTGAGAAAATGATCCCATTCACAATTGTGCCATAAAAAAATCAAATACCTAGGAATCAGCTTAACGAAGTGTGTAAAGAACCTATACAAAGAAAACTACAAAACATTCCTTCAAGAAATTAAAGAGGACACAAGGAAATGGAAACATTCTCTGCTCATGCATTGGAGAATTAACATTGTCAAAATGGTACTACTCCCTAGAGCTTTATATAGATTCAATGCCATCCCTATAAGGATACCCATGACATTCTTTAAAGAAATTGACCAAACACTCCTGAAATTTGTATGAAACACTAAACTTCCAAGAATAGCTAAAGCAATCCTTGGGAAAAAGAAGATGAGAGGCATCATCCTTCCCATCTTCAAATTGTACTGCAAAGGGGTAATTGTAAAAGCAGCATGGTACTAGAATGAAAACAGATCTGTGGACCTATGGAATAGAGTCTAGTGTCCTTGCAGTCATCATAAAACACATAAAACAAATCTTTCTGTTTCTTTTCACTTGAGTTTTTCTTCCTTTCCGTTTCCTTCTTGGAAGGGTGTGGGGTAAAACTCAAAACATATTGGAACTATTTAGATTGGAACCACTAGAGTTTTTATTGGGAGGATTGAGTTTTTTTATGTATCCAAATGAAATTTGCAAGCATGGGCTGGGGTCACTCCTTAACAGATTAAGACCATTTATTTCCAGCTATCAAACCCACAGACCCAGCTCTCTCTCTCTCTCTCTCTCTCTCTCTCTCTCTCTCTCTCTCTCTCTCTCTCTCTCTCTCTCTCTCTCTTCTCTTTGGTTTTTGGGTCACATGAGGGTAAGTCCTGACTCTGCACTCAGGATTGCTCCTGGTGGTGCTCAGGATCTTTATGGGATGCCGAGATGAACCCGGATTTGCCATGTGCAAGGCATATACCCTAACCCCTGCAGTATCACTCCTGCCCAGTCAAACACAGGCAAAGCACATGCTCCTACAATGTGATCTATCTCCTGACTTCTTCCTGCTGGAGATCTTTTTATTTTATTTTATTTTTTTTGTTTTTTTGTTTTTTGGGTCACATTCGGCGACGCTCAGGGGTTACTCCTGGCTCTGCACTCAGGAATTACTCCTGACGGTGCTCGGGGGACCATATGGGATGCTGGGAATCAAACCTGGGCTGGCACAGGCAGGCCTCGTGCAAGGCAAACGCCCTAACCGCTGGGCTATCGCTCTGGCCCCCTGCTGGAGATTTTAATCTCTCACATTTAAAGATTTTGGTTCTCTAGCAATTTATTAAATATAGTTAAGTTTTCCTACCTAGCATTGTTCCAGTGTAGGCTTTGGAACATTTTCACTTTTGTTATCAATCTATTCTTTAGTCACTTATACATACAGGCAGTGATTTTCCCAGAGACATCCGTGCTCTTATAAACCGAAAGAGGTTATTTTAATTCAGTTCTTTTCTGGTGAACATGGAAGTACTGACATCTCAGTTTCTAACAAAATGGAATTGTCTAGAGCACTCTTTAAATGTGTAGGCTTTTAGAGTTTTGCAGTACTGAATATTTATTATTTCTCTTTGTATCATTTTAACTCTCAGTATTGTATTAACGAACCCTATGGAATTAATTATGGTTTGTATTTTAAATTTCACTAACCCGAAAATTGTGATATGGTGTCTTACAGTTAGTTTACAGTTAGATTACTCCTGCTCTGATCTGGAGTCAATCTACTAGGTTAAACAAAAACAACAACAAAAAACAATAGGATAAGATCAAGGCAATTGTCTCTCTCAGCTGCAGTGCTCCAAGACCCATTTCGTGAATCCCCCTGTCATCAATACCTCTCTGGTATGTTATCACCTACATTTCATGACTGACTTTTATACTTGAAGCACAGCATAAGACAGCATAGATCTCTTTGGTTTGCGTCAAATTCTGCTATGAGTTGCTTGTGATAATTCATTCAGAATTTCATCTCTCTGATCCTTTGTATACTTTCCCATGGCTTTCATGATCTTAGATACAGAAGAGGATAAGATACTCTTTTGAGGTCACCTGGTACTTGAGATAGATTTTCCAGAAAGTGCAAAATAATGTTAAATCAAGTAATAAAATGATATTTCTTTCCTTTTCTTTTTTTTTTTTTTTTTTGCTTTTTGGGTCACACCCGGCAATGCTCAGGGGTTATTCCTGGCTCTGCACTCAGAAAGTACTCCTGGCGGTGCTCAGGGGACCACATGGGATGCCGGGGATCAAACCCAGGTCGGCCATGTGCAAGGCAAACTTCCTACCCATTGGACTATCGCTCCTGTCCCATAAAATGTATTCATACTGTTTTTGATTATTATATTTTTCCGTACTAAGGGGTGTGGGGACAGAGGGGAGGTGGGGTTGTGCTTCTCAAAAGGGCCATTTTCAGCCACTTTTCCACTTTCAGTCTTGGAGGGTCCTGATGTGAGCAGCCGTCTGAGTTAGCATCTGCCTTTGTAAGGTGACCATCCTTGGAAACCTTGGTCATCTCTTGAAAAGGCCTGCTTGAAAGCTTGCTTGAATTAACTGCTGTCTTGCTCTTACTTGGTAACCAGGAGTCTTTGGGTTCCACTTATGTCATGGTTCAAAGATACAATATTCTAAGATATGCTTTCTACAATATATCCATATATCTGCATACATTGAAGCAAAAACCCTTCTTGTCAGAGTCCCACCCTATAGCAAAGGCATGAGATGAGAGCCTTCTACTGAGACTATACCACCCACACAGCAGAGCCTGGAAAGCTACCCATGTCATATTTGATATGCCAAAACCAGTAACAATTATAGACCTCATTCCCATGACCGGAATGAATGGTCTGAGGCTCACCTTCCTGGAGCGAGCAGATGCCCTTGGGCTACACTAGCACATGACAGGACATGGAAATGTTACTGGTGCCCACTCAAGCAAATCAATGAACAACGAAAAGACAGGTGATACAAATGACAAGTGATACTAAGGATTGAGTCCAGAATCTCACATATGCAAGGCAAGAATTTTATTGCTAAGCTTCTAAGACCTGGATATTTGTAATTCAATATTCAGAATTATTATTGTTGACAAATGCTACTTAAATCTTGAATTTTATTGACATCAATGTGTGTGTGTTTGTGATAAAATAATTTAGTTATGTTAAATTTGATGACTCCTTTCTGGCCCATGAAATAGAGTACATGCAGTTTTTCTTAATTCTATTCTCAGTGATGTCAATTTGTGATTTGAGATGTCTAGCCTTGGCAGAAATTTTGACTCCACAAAATTCACCATCCATATAATATGGTATCCCGTAATGAATATTTTGATGTTAGACACTTAAAAGTACACTTCTGATAATATTTCTGAGTTATGAAGTTCACTAAAAATATGAACAAATCAAATTAACACATATTTTAGTAATTTCAACACAATATCTGTTATTGACATGAATAAATCAGAAGAAATTATCATGACTTCTAAAAACTCAAAATTTGCTAGTATACTTAGATGCAATTCTTATTACTTAATTATCTTTTTTGTTGAATAATAAGTTTATGTCTTTTAACAGTAAAACACAGTTGAACTAATCTGTTACTATAAACATGTATAGTGCTCTCTCCAGACTTCCCAAATTTAAAGCAATTGAATATTTTTAAGACTTTAAAAATGTGCCCCAGATTTAGCAAATTGATAGAAGATTTTTTTTGAAAAAGGAACTTTGTAAAGTTGAAAACTTTTTATAAAGAAGAACAATTTTTTGCCTAATATCTTTCTTTTTGACTATTACTAAGACATGACCTTACAAAGATCTTTTTTTCCCTATTTTCTTTTGAGATGGGGACAACGAAGCAATCCTTTGTTTATGGTATAAAAATAACAACATTCTCTGGAGAACAGTAGGTGAGAACCCATAATTTTCTGTAGAATTCTGTATGAAAAAATGTACTAAGATGAAATGTTTTATTGTGGTATTTGTACTTTTAACTAAAGAAGGAAGTAGAAATTAAATAGTAAAAATTACACACATAACTCTTTAAGCTTGTATATTTTGCTACTTTCTCCATAAGTCAAATGTATATTTTTGGAAAATTATCATTCATTTCCTCTTTACACGTTTTGGTTTATATTGTTCATCTGTTATTCTTTCTAGTGGATTTCACCAAGTATGTCGCCTGTTCTAGGGATAATACCTTATGCATATTAGCTGCTAAAATTTTTTCTTAGAATTTGTGTGTGTATGTTTATATATGTTTCAGAGATCTGGTTCATGCAACTATGTGCATGCTTAACATGAAGGAGGCCTGGCTTGATACCTGAAATCACATAGTCTCAAAATCTACTCCTTGGGGCCTGAGCAATAGCCCAGTGGGTAGGGCGTTTCCCTTGCACGCGGCTGGCCTATGCCAGCCCGGGTTCAATCCCGGCATCCCATATGGTCCCCTGAGCACCGACAGGAGTAATTCCTGAGTGCAGAGCCAGGAGTAACCCCTGAGCATAGCCAGGTGTGACCCAAAAAAGCAAAAAAAAAAAAAATCTACTCCTCAATACCCCAGGATTAACCCTTACAGAACTGAGAATAATCTCTGTGTACAGCTAGCTGTGGCCTAAACTCAAACTTTTATATAATTATTTTTTTTATTTTTTCCTCTTGATCCTTGTCCATTACCTTAAAATGTGCAAGAGCATGTGAAATTTTTGTGGATTTTTGTATATATACATATATGGGTATATATGTCTAGCTAGCATCTTTTATAGATACACTTTAGTACATTGATGGTTGCATTCTTATATAATATGTGACAGGAAGAGAATATCCATGAATTATGGGCTTTTGATAGGGATTAAATAAACTTGCACTTATGATCAAGTTCAGCTTTAACCTTGCTTTCTTTTGCAAAATGTCTTTACTAATTTTATTTTATGAGTGTTTTTCTTCTTTTCTAAATTTTATTTACTAGTTTCTTTAAGAAGCTGTTACTCATGCCACCTGTTTTCACAGGAATTTCTGAATCATATAAGCATATGAAATATTGACCCTGATTCTTATCTTCCTTTCTATTAAAATGCATTACTGCACTAGAGGTCACAGAAATGATGACCAAATAGAAATGCTGTGCAGCTACATTTTGTATGCACAGAAAATAAATACAACATAGTGCCAGTGTCCAGAAAAGTATAATCAAGAATTTTATTCAGTGCCATTACAGTGCAAGTGCAAAAATATTTGAGTATTCAAATGCCACTCTGAATCTATCATTAATGAATTTTTAAAACTCAATGCTTTTTGTTTGCAATGGCTTATAATTCAATAATTTATAAAATGTGAATAATATTTATGTTATTTACATGCACTTATTGTAAATAGAAATATTTTATTTAAAATGTATTTCTTTTACTTATTTAAGTGGATGTTTCTAAAAGGCTTTCATTCAGTTCTTAATTTGTTAATAAAAGGCTGTTCAAATTTGCAATTTAGATCATAATAAACTATTACTCAGGTGCTATATAATAAAAAGATCAACTTCATATGAATAAGGTAATTTGTTTACAACATAATTAACAATTTCAGAACCAAAAACTAATTTGTGCTGAAAGAAAAACAGTGATTTTTTTTGTTTGCTTAGTGGTGATAATTGGTGATGCTCAGGGCTTAGTCCTGGTTCTGCACTTAGTAAGTACTCCAGGTGGGACCCGTAGATGTAAGGTACTCAGCAGACCAGACGGGATGCCAGAAGTTAAACTTGGATTGACTATGTGCAAAGCAAGTGCCTATCTACTGTCTTTCCGGCCCCCAAAATATTGACTTTTTAAAAATAAGTATTATACAATATATTATTATGACAATTGACATAATATTATATTTGTAAGTAATCTGACTTCTACAAAAGAAATTTACTACATAGTTCTTTTCATTAGTATGGGATACAGATAAATCAAAGATTTAAGTACAATAATACTAATAAACTCAAATGTCAACATTCATATAATTCTGTAGCATAAGATGAAAGCAGGGCTGGGAGATGTGCAAAGCAAGCACCTTACTCTCTGAACTACCTCTCTTGAACCTATTGTTGAGTATTTTGAAAATGCCTTTCTATTTTCCCTGGAACTGAACTTTCTTAAGAGAAATCTCATAAAAAGTTAATGATTATAAAGATAACTTATCCAGGAGGCACTATATTCAAATATAGTGCTCGAAAAAAAAGAAAATATGTTTTCCAATCTGACAAAATTGTGTTTAAATGAAAAACTAATTAGAAATTTTAATAACAATTTCACTATAAAACAGTGCAATAAATTTGTCTTAAAATGTGTTTTGCTTTGATTACTGTCAGAGACTGCAGAGTCCCCTAAAAAAATCCAGGAGCAAAACAGGAATCTTGGCAGAACCTCCACTTGTTAGAGAGTGCTGGGCACTGCAACAAGATCTGGAAGCAGAATTCGGGGATCCCCTTCTGCCCCAGGGGGTTGGCAGCTGGTGGACAGAGAATGATGTGAGAATCCAGCAAAATTTCTAAAGGCTTTACTCGCATTGTTCTGGTAAACAATCCAGTAATAGGAAAACCAAGGACTTTAGGTTTCTAGGTGGGCTCTGGCCAAGTGTATGTTTAGAATCCTAGGCCATGATAGTCTCCACTACATGCTAAGGCCCAGCAGGAAAGAGCACGGAGAGGCAGAGAGTGAAGAGGAAGAGAGGAAGAAGAGGCAAAAGGCACGGTAGACAGCAGCTTTTATAACTTTTGTAAATTTTCATCCCAGATCGGCGTGGTCCACATTTACAGAAAGGAGTTAGTGTCAATCCTCCTCAGGTAACTTCTCCCTGGACCTCACCTAGTCCCATTGGAATGTTAATATCGCCCCAGCCAAAGCTGCAGGCCCTTGGTGGATGGGAGGAAGGGCATCTGAGACGAACTACATCCCACAGTACAAAGGCATGCATCTGTACCAATGAATATTCTACAGCCAGGTATATATTTCTCCAACCGTTCACAAGATTCTCATCTTTAGTTCATAGTTGTTTCGTACATTAGCCTTTAGACCATTAGAGAGCCATGCTTGCTTGCTTTGAGGCAAACAACATTTTCTCTGGTGTAATTACTTAGAGATTGAATGTGGCCAGGTAAATATACTGGTAAGATCTACTAGTTCCATGATGATGGTAGTAGCGTGAGAGAAAATATTTATACCAGCTACATAGAATACATGGTAAGATATACTGCCTTATAAAGACACAGATTCAAACTGTTTTCTGCCCTTTATCTACAAAGTGGCCTGCAGGACTTAACTCCGGGAAAGATGTAAAGGCTCTGGGCAACAGTGTACTGCAACAGCTTACTAACAAAAGAACTGAGTAGCTTAGATTGAATCTAAGTTCCTGTCCCTTGAGAAACCCATCTTTTCCTTTCACTAGGGCCTAAACAGAAACTTTCAGAGCAGTAATTTCATGTTTCTAAGTTGTAATTACTTCAACTTAATGTTTTCAGAAATACTTGTTACCTATATAAGCAAAACAATATAAAATGACAGTCTAGTAAATCAAGTTAAGTTCAACTAATTAGATTTATAACATAATACATATAATAAAAGAGACATATGGCTTGATTTAATGATTGCTAATTTAATTCAACTCAAGATAGGAGAATATGAATGCATGAATATAAATTAAATAATGAAATTATAATTGTTATAAAGTAATCAGATGGTAGGTCACATACTGAAAATTAGTAAAAAATGCACCTTAAATTCAAGCTACTTCTACTATACATATATAATCCTTGCAATGTGTCTTATTTTTTCCTAACAATAACTACTTTATTTGTGAAATTTAATAGTTATACCAAACATTTAGTTAGTTGAATCTTGGTGTAACTTAAAATAATTACTTAGAAAATACTAATATATTGAATATTATTAAATATAGATTATAAATAAATTATAAAATGAAGTGTAGATTTTAGATAGGAACAATTTTAAGAATTAAAAAAAATCTAAATTACTTTACTGAAGAATTCATAATATATTTCTATAATCTACCAGGTAACTCTTATGCATTCGGATTTGAGAAAAAAAATAATATACATACACAAGATTTATTTATATAAATTTTATGAATAATAAAAACACTTGTGTTTCTTACTTATATGCATAACAAAACATGTATTTGCTCTCATGAAATTTTTCATATGGTAATTTCAAGAAATTCTTGGTCTGGAGAGAGTCCAGCAAGGAGGCGTTTGCCTTGCATGCAGCCAACCCCAATTCTATCCCTTGCACCCATATGGTTCTCCAAGTACCAGCAGGAGTGACCCTAAATGCATAACCAGGAATAATCTCCTCTCACCACTCATTGTGCACCGCCATCTCCACAAACAAAAACCAAGAAATGTAATAACAGTTCTATAAAAAATTGTATTGATGATTTTAAATGATTCAGAAACTTTTCCAAATGAGAAAAATGACCTTCTGTTTAATATAGATTTTCAAATAAATAATCTAACTTGCTCCTGACTCAAACGACAAAAATAAATTTTAAAAATTATTTTAATAACATTTTTTACCAAATTCTATGATATTTATGCTCTAGAAAATATGGAGAAATGGCATTAGTATAAGTAGCAGATATCACAGCCTCAAATATTATTGTTTTATATATATATACATATATATTAAACCCACTTATAGATATCTGTCTTTACAATAACATCTCTTTCCTACTTAATTTTATTGATTTTGATGTTTAGTTTTGCACGTTTCTAAATCTGACTGGAAAATTTTTTTTCATCAGTACAATCATGGTTTTTATATTTAAATGATTTTTACAAATAAAAATAGTAAAGCAAGGTCTATAAACTAGTTGAGGATGTAGAATGCATTCTGTATTTCACCACAGGCTCTACTGCACTATATTGCCTTATTCTGAACTGCATGACATTCGATCTTCCACGAAGACAGATGAGTTTTGGCTTCCTTTTTCAGAGGTCTCCAGATTGATAGAGTCATGTAATAAATCACTAGTGGTGACATGGTGGTATGATGGTGTTTTGCTCTCCAACAGTTTTTTTTTCTCCCTAGTTTTGCTGCTGAACTTAAGCACAAATATTTGGAAGTTATTTATTTCTAATAAAATTTAAATTTCGTTCATGAACTATTAGAGATCACAGTGTAACACAGGCTTAAATCTTTATAAAACTCTCTCAACTTTATATTTTATTGCATTAAATTTGTTGGCTAGAGTGCAAAGTAGATAGCTTGGTGCTAAAGCACTTTCAGAGAGAACCCGTGAGATTTCCACATTTTTATATATTTTTAACATAACGTGAAGAGCCAAACATTACAAATGTTTGAATAAAAACTTTGCATACATTTTTTCTTTGTGAAAGTGTTCGATTGTTATTGTTTGCTTGCAAGGGCACATTCGATCAATTTGAGTTATTATAAAATGACAGGCTGAGAGTTATTGCCAGGCTAGTCTGGGCTTGTACCTGGTCCCTTTCCAAGAATGCTCTCCTAAGGGTCAGTAGAGATTGAAAATATTTGTTATAAAGTTTTGGGTTTCTCTTAAACCCCATTCTTAAAATACAATATTCTCATAATATTAATTTATATGAAAATATCAGTGCCTTTCTAAGTATATAAATATATCCACAGTACAAAAAGTATAAAAGGTATTGTAATCTACTTGAATAATTTTATAACTTGTACATATGAATATAAATATGTTATTTTCATTTTTGTCATGAATATGTGTATGTGTATCTATGCATTTGCATTCAGATAAACATATTTTTGCATTGACTGTATAAGAGTGTTATGTCTAATATCTTATTGTAGCAAAACTTTAATTAAAAAAAGTAGTAGGGTCAGTTGAAGGACTTAGCGTTTAGTCTGCCAAGAGATTGTGGAAACTGAATCAGGCTAGATAATTATATGGTCAAATAAATCAATAAATGAATAGGATCTAATATTTATGATATTACATCAAACAGGAGAAAACACTAACTATGTCAGTCAGTTTAATATAGAAAAACAGGACTGGAGAGATTTTACAGAAGATAATGCATCTGCTTACAAGTGGACGACTCTGGTTGATCCCTGCACCCTATATGGTACCCTAAGTATCACTAGGAGTAATTTCTGAGTGCAGAGCCAGGAGCCAGCCCTGAGCATTTCCAGTGTGGCCAAATAAACAAAAATTAAAAAGCAAGAAGAAAAACAAGGATAGCAAATAGAGTTAAAAATCAAAGTTATATTTATACAGGGATGTAAAAACGAAAGTTTAATCTCTTTGTAAACTTAAGTCCCTAGAGAGAATGTTTAATAATTAGGCCGGGTTTTACTTCTTATCAGAGGATGAAATAGAACAATGGGATGCAAGTTGGTCATGACTGGGAGCTTTGTAATAAATGCTGTGCTGAGAGCAGCTCATCTAGATTGAGAAATGAAACATTCCGAAAGACAGATCTGGTGATTAGGAGAGAGCTACTCTGATGGGGAGAGAACAGAGACAAACAATGGAGGAACTTTACCTGAGGAAACCTCAGTCATTGCTCCTCATAGCTGAGAAAGGAAGGCGCGAATGCAACACCCTCTCAGTAAGGTGCTCATGCTCTGGGTCTCCTCCTTGCTTTAACAAGGAATAGTTCAGAAGATAAGTCTAATGTGGCATGCAGTATGGTGAATTATTGGATAGTTGGAAAAAAAACAGCTTGCAGCTATGTTTAAAATTAGTATTAAATGATTTTATTTGTTTATTAAAACACCTTAATTTGCAGTTATTCATAATCCAGCTGATTTAGGCACAAAGTTCCTACACCAATGCAAACACCCTGTGACCTTCCCTCTACTGTCCTCCCTAGTTTTCCTGTCTCCACCCTAGCTTTCCCCGTCAGCCGGTGATAACAAAAGTATTTTATATTATTTACTCCAAGAAAACTTAGAGAATGCCAATGCAATTATTATGTAAAATATAAATAAAAGTAAATTTGTGATGATTGCTTGCTATACAATTTAAAGATATTAAATAAAGAAATTGCAATCATTTAATCATTTACTATAATATAATATGATGTCTACTCTCATTTACATAAACAAATTTTTCAACTCTAGTATATAAAATATATTTTATCAATTTTATTTATTACTTGGGTCTCATTAAATCTAATAGTCCTGTCTTCTCTGTCATTAATACATCTCTTTTAATTCTTTTGCTAATATATTTTAGAGTTTACATGAAATAGGTAAGGCATGCAACTGTAACATTTAATTTAGTAAGTGTGAAGAGAATTAAGAAACATTAAAGGGAAATATATGAATAGGCCTATGAAATGGTTTTATCCTAAAAAGAAATTTTGAAAATGCTAATAAGATATAGCACACAATATAAGTGAGATATTAGTTAATTACCGAAAATGTATAAAATTCATTAGCAAACTAGGAGTAAACACGCTGTCCTTAATCTAGTAGAGGGTAACCATAAATGCATGAGTGATTGCCAAACTCAATGCTATATGCTAAAAGTGTGTCTTGTCTTATAATGAATTTCCCAAATATTTCGCCTAAAACTGGTTTACAGGCTATGAATTCCCTAAGATGTTGCCTGTCCCTGAAACTCTGCATCATCCCTACAAATCTTAAATAAACTCTCTAGATAGAGTATTCTTAGTGAGGTGTTTGAAAATTATTATGTTTAAACTGAGATATAAGATTAAAGTTTTTAAAATTAGGATTATTATGAAACTGAAGTTATAATTCTTACTTTATGAAATTTAGGTAGTCTAAAATGTATATGAAACATCTTATAACAATATTTGTAAGTGAATAAGCTTTCCATTTATAAAAAATATTTAATGAATTTTTTTTCAAAAGCATGATATTTCTTCTGCAGTGCATGGCTTTACAATATTGTACAGTAGATTACACTGTTTATACTTTCAATGCTTAGTTCAAATCACATAACACTTAAACTTATAAAATTGGGTATAATTAATCTCGCTTTATAGAAGAAACAGAAGAAATAAAGAAAACTATATTAAAAATGTTTTCAGTTCATACATTTCTCAATATAGGCAGAGACAGTCACTGGAGTTCAGAATATGTGGCTTCCCTTTCTTATGTTTGAGTCCTTCCTTCATCTTCATTCCCTGTTACCCATATTCCTATCAATTGTTACAACACTACTTATTGGCACCAAAAAACCTTCCAACAACCCATGCATTCCCTTTGTATATATGGAGGCTTAACATCATATTGTAGCACAATCTGTATTATTGTCCTGAGAGAGAAGTCTTGGTCAAATTATCTGCTTTATTTTCCATCCAATTCACTCGTTACCTCATGAATTCTTACAACCCATTTCCTGTACTCCCAAACCATTTTGAAATATCACAACAGATCACTGTATCACTGTCTTCCCATTCATCATCGATTTGCTCGAGCGGGCACCAGTAGCATTTCCATATGACCTGTCTCATGCAAGCAAGAGAGAGCCCAAGGGCACCTGCTTGCTCCAGGAACATAAAGAGCCTCAAACCATTCCATCAGGTCATGGGAATGAAGTCTATAATTGTTACTGTATTTGGCATATCAAATACTGTTGCAGGACTCCTAAGGGCCGCTGCATCTGCTCTGGATTGCCTCCCGAAAATCACTCCGTAGATAAGGGGGTAGTCTAAATGTGGCAGTTTATCTGACCATGTATGCTGTACTAGCTGGTATAAATATTCTCCCATGCTATCACAATCATCGTGGGACTAGCTAGATCTTACCAACATATTAGCCTGGCCACGTAAGGACACCTAAGTAATTAGACCAGAGAGAAATGCTGTTTGCTTCCAAACAAACAAGCATGGCTCCCTGATAAAATATAAAACTACAATGAAGTAGAGGAGACTTGTGAAGGCTTGGAGAAATATTTAACTGGCATTGGTGTTGATCTTTGGTACAGTGACATGCCATCTCAGAAACCCCCTTCTCTACATTTCAAAGGCATTCCGGCTCAAAACATTAGCACAGTAAAGGCCCTAGGTGAGATGCAGGGAGGGACTACCTAAGGGCATTGGACCCTCCCTGCTTTCCATAACAATGGGAGGAAGGTCTGAGCTGGGGGGGGGGTTATAAACTAGCCGGTTCCTGCTCTCCCAGGCTTCTTCTTCCAGGTGGGATCTCGCCTTGTGAGCGTTTATTCCCCTTGGAAGTTTCACACGTGGTGGTCGCCATCTTGGCCTACACGTGGCTGGGGTTCTAGCCTGGAATCCTAAGCATCGGGTTTTTCCCTTTTGCTGATTTGTATGCCTGAACCTGTGATAAGTAAAGTCTTTTAAAACCGCATCGGATTTCTGAGTGTTCATCCATTCCTCGCCTGCTTCGGAGGTAGAAGGGAACTCGCTTCCCGGCACTGTCGGGGACCCCGGCGGAGCGCCCGACAAAATACGACTTGGGTAGCTTGCCAGGCTCTGCTGTGCAAGCAGATTACTCTTGTAGTCATCTCAAAATCCAGCATTTAATGATGTACCACGTGGCAAGTGGCTGTGTGAGCAGGCCTGTGATACGCTGGTCTGCTGGGTGGAGTTCTGATGAGGGGGAAGTCCAGATGTGGAAAATGGAGGCTCTCATGGAGTGGGGGGGTTGTCTGGCTTGTTGTGAGGTTCTGCTGGGGTGGCAGGCCAGGGCTAGAACCTTCCATCCATTCCAGGTGCCTCATGAGCGGCTGGGCACAGGGAAAGTCAGTAGTAGCTCTGCCCCATGTCTGTGAGTCTATCACAACAGATAGACATACATTAATAAAAATAGTTTAGTCAATGAGGACAGTTTTGCACTGAGGAATTATAAGCTATTTTAAAACAGAGTTGAGTGGGCCATCCTCAATTACTAAGGTAGAACAGGGAGAAAAAGTTATCACAATAATAACTATATCACACGATAGCAATCTATTATAATATTTTAATCTATTCTGCTTTCCAAGAAGCACACTTCAAGTGTAAATTCTATAGCTAATAAGATATTCAAGCTTAGCTGTACTATCAAATATGAAATTCAATATTAGTCTTTACCATATATAGACTATCTGCTTTTTATTTCCATTTAACTATTCACTAAATTTCTAATGGGACGGTAGTTTTTCCTAAGTTTTGTTATTGCTTTTTGGAATTATATAATATTCCATTTATAAAATAAGTTAAATGCAAATTATGAACTGATTTGCAGAAATAAACTGTCATACATAGGAATGATTTCTTTGGGGAAAATTCATAATAGATTCCAAATAATTCAAGCCTTAATTTAAAAAGAAAATCAACCTATTTTCAGCTTCAAGGTTGTTTTGAAATGAAGCACACCTGCTTGACTCAAATTACTAATACCATACTTCTCATTCTTGTTGACTTTTGAAGCTGAGTTTAGACATATTAACGGTTCAATGGAAGCCATTCATAATCTAGGGTAGGTAAGATGAAATACTATCACTATAGAAACCTTTTGTTATTCAGTCATGCTTTAGTTAAATTTACATCTTATATTTCAGGAAATAAGGTTGAACATGTTAAATAGTAGGATTCTCAAAATAAAAAGAATCCTAACATACCTTCAAGAAGAATGTATTTGAAAAGGAACTCACTCACAAATAGAAAGAATTTTACAGTGAAAGAAAAAAGAAAAATGAACAAATTAGAAAGATTGCATTCAAAACAGAGGATATTTTAGAGAACTATGTAAAACACTAAAATAATTAAAGACTACAATGGAAAGGGAGACTAATAGTTTTCAGTAGAGAGTAGAAAAGAAATGCTAAATCTGGATGATATTACTTACTAATCCAGATGCTAGGTCAAATGAAGAGAAATCCAGATGCTAGATCAAGTGAAGATAATTGTGGTGATGATGAAAGTGCTATAAATGTGGGAGTAAGCTACAAACTAATAGACTAAAACAAAAACATGTAAACAAACATGCATGTGTTTTCCTTTAAAGGAGCAGGCACAAAAAATCTGTAGGAGCCCCATTTTTCTGAAAGCATACAATCGAACTAAATTTTTTGTCTTACATCCAATGAGAAAAAAGACATATATACTGTCAATATTTAGACTGAAGATGAGTAAATGGAAAGGACCATGATAGCTGACTTTAAAGGGATATCACTTGATCACTTGACATCCCGTTATTCATCGATTTGCTTGAGTGGGCACCAGTAACATTTCCATTTGACCCTATCATTTGCCAGTGTAGCCCAATGGCATCTGCTTGCTTCAGGAATACAAAGAGCCTCAAACAGGGTCTTGACGAAGAAGTCTGACCATCTTGAAGGTGGGCAGCCACGTGATCTTTTTGATGTCCCGTGGGATGCAGTTGGTAACAGCTCTAGTCCAACAGTCATCTTCAAATCATATTACATGTCCAGCCCATCTGATTTTCGAAGACTTGGCAAACGAGACAGCGTCCCTGTCTCTGGAGCAGTGATGGAGGTCGGAACTCCGGATTCCTTCTCTCACTTGAGTGAGGCATGATATTCCAAGCATAGGTCTTTCCATTCCTCTTTGGGAGACCCTAATAGCGTTCTCATCCTGCTTTCATAGTGCCCAGGTCTCTGATTCTTGGCCTAATAAACAACTTCAGAGATTCCAGCTAAGGACAGTGCACATAAATTCAATAGGATATAAATGTATCTCAACAAATGAATACAAATTATTTATCCATTATCAGTGCACTAGGATACTCAACACTGGAATGTCTTATAGAAAGGAAATAAAACAGCAGTCATAGATAAGCTTGTGAGAAACTAACTCCATGAAGTATGCTAAGTAGTTAAGTTTTCTTAAATGCTTACTCTTATTCAGTTTAAACAGCGCATTACAGCCTTTGCTTGCCAACTTATTTGAGAATTGCAAGAATTACCATATAGTTGAAAATAATTGGGAGAAAATTAATGCAGGATGACACACATAAGAGAGATCTTAATAAGGAAAAATGAGAAACCTGTCAATATTGAATAATTCAGCTACATAAGAGAAGATGGAGTTAAAATATGTTGGTAACTGAAAAAGTCACTATCAAAGAAATAGGATGAGTGAATCCAAGCAGAACAGATAGGTAAGGACTTAAAAATTTACCTGAAAGCTTGGTAAAGTAATTTAGAAGATTAGTCAAAGATAGACTTAAAAGATTGTTGGGGCTGGCCCAGGTTCGATCCCCTGCATCCTGTATGGTCCCCCAAGCACCACCAGGAGTAATTCCTGAGAGCAGAGCATTGCCGGGTGTGACCCAAAAAAGCAAAAAAAAAAAAAAAAAAAAAAAGATTGTTTAGAACCTCAGCTATTGCAATTCAAGATTTTGAGATGCAGTAGTCATATAAGATAATGTACTATAGCTGAACAATTGGTATATAGACTAAAAAAAGACCAGACAATTTTAAGACCATATTATATTTGTCCTACTAGGTAAAATATTTATGATAAAGCTAACCATTATCCTCCAAAGTGAAGTGTTGTTAAATATACAAACATATGAAGTAGAAGACACCCATTAGAGATAGTCATAGTCACACACAAACACACACACACAGACACTCACATACACAGAGGAAGAAAAGTACTTTTAACATTTTTTGAAGAAAAGTAATTTTAGAATTGCTCTAGTATGAGAAATTATATATAATTAAAGGAGTAAGAGGATAAAATTTCTTCTTGATAGAATATACAAATATAAATTCTATGTATATTAAAAATGTAAATGTAAATAAAACTATGCAAAGTTAAGATGATAACCTATAAATATTCTTTTAATCTCATAAAAGAGTTTTTGACTGGTAATCAAATAAAAACTTAATATAGATATAAATTTTAGGGCTATGGATGTGGCTCAGATCTAGCATGCGTACTTTGCATGTTTAAGTCCTGTATTCTATCCCCAACTCTTCTTTATTTTTGAGGGGGCAGGTTAGAATTGTTTTATTTTTTTATTTTAATTAATTTATTTTTAAAGTATTTTATTATACCACCATGAGATATTCAATAACAAAATTCATATTTTGGTTTTGGTCATACAGTGTTCCAGCACCCATCCCTCCACCAGTGCCATCTCCCACCACCAACGTCCCCAGTTCCCTCCCCCTCCCACAGCCTGCCTCCATGGCAGGTTCTTTATTTCTTTCTCTTTCTATCTCTTTCTCTTTTCCTTACCTTACAGACTATGGATTATAGAACCTACATTAAAGGGTTGTCATGTGTATCTTTTGCCTGTATTTAATGCTCAGTTCTAGGTTAGTATTAGTACTTTCGACAATTGTTAGCACACTGTTCCATTTTCTGTCTTACCTAGCCTCTGACTCCCACACGTTTGTGATAATTTACACCTTTGACAAGACCTCCTGATATATGTTTTACTTAACCTTGGATATTGGTATCTTAATATGTACATATATATTTATGTTATGCAGATAAATGCAGTCATTCTGTGTCTATCTCTCTCCTTCTGGCTAATTTCACTCATCTTCTCCATGTCCATCCATTTATAGGCAAATTTCATAACTTCATTTTTCCTATCAGCTGCATAGTATTCCATTGTGTAGATGTACCAAAGCTTCTTTATCCAGTCATCCATTCTCAGGCACTCTGGTTGTTTCCAAATTCTGGCTATTGTGAATAATGCTGCTATGAACATAAAAGTAGGGATGGTGTTTCTGCTGCATATTTTTGGCTTCCCAGAGTAGATTCCCAGGAGTGGTATGGCTGGGTCAAAAGGAAGTTCAATTTCTAGTCTTTGGAGGAATGTCCATATTGTTTTCCAGAAAGGCTGTACCAGCCGGCATTCCCACCAACAATGGATGATTGTCCCCTTTTCCCCACATCCACGCCAGCACTTATTGTTGCTCTTTTGGATATGTGCCAGTCTCTGTGGTATAAAATGATATCTCATTGTTGTTTTGATTTGCATATCTCTGATGATTAGTGATGATGAGCATTTTTTCATTTGTTTTTTGGCCATTCGAATTTCTTCCTTGTTGAAGTTTCTGTGCATTTCTTCTCCCCATTTTTCGATGGTTTTGTTTGTTTTCTTCTTGTAAAATTCTACCAGTGCCTGATATATCCTGGATATTAACCCCTTATCAGATGTGTATTTGGTGAATATTCTTTCTCATTCTGTGGACTGGCTTTGTTTCTTAGTCACTGTTTCTTTTGAGGTGCAGAAGCTTTTTAGTCTCATGTAGTCCCATATGTTTATCTTTTCTTCTAGTTGCTTTGTTATTGATGTTTCACCTTTGAAGATGCCTTTAGCTTCAATGTCGTGGAGGGTTTTTCCTATATTTTCTTCTAGGTACTTTATGGATTCAAGTCTGAAATTGAGATCTTTAATCCATTTTGATCTGATTTTTGTGCATAGTTTTAGACACAGATCCAAATTCATTTTTTAACATGTCACTGCCCAGTTTTCCCAGCACCACTTGTTCAAGAGGCTTTCCTTAGTCCATTTGGACTCTTTGCACCTTTATCAAAGGCGCGAGCCTCAGGAGACCAAATGCTAACGTCCAAGCTTGCTAAACGGTGCAGAGAAGTGATCAAAGAAGACCTCAAAGACAGAAGAGCAGAAATGCTGGAAGATACAGCAGAAGCCAGGAAAAGCATTTGCACCACCCACCTATCCTTTGCCAACTATAAGACCAAGATGACTGCCCTCCGACACCCTGATGGATCTATCACATCTTCCAGAAAGGCAATGGAGAAGATTATCCAGGACTTCTACTCAAATCTCTTTGATAGTCACATCCACATGCCCACATACCAAATTCCACAGGATGGATAAGTCATTCCCAACGTTCTCCCTTCTGAAGTCTGACATGCCATCTCATCAGTAAAGAAGGGAACAGCACCAGGCCCAGACAAAGTCAGACCCGAACACCTGAAGAATCTGCCTTCAGTACTCATCAATACACTAGTTCGGCTTTTCACATGCTACCTGTCCGAATGCAAGGTGCCCTCCCAATGGAAAACCAGCAGGATAGAATGTCTCCCTTCTTGAACAGCCTTTCTTACTGCTGCCATATTAAGGGCTCTTTAGGGGTCAGGAAAATAAACATTTCTGTTACTGGATTTGGCATATTGAACACGCATTGGACAGCTTGCCAGGCTCTGCCATGCAGGCGCTATATTCTAATTACTTTGTGGGACTCTCTCAGAGGGGGTGGTAGAATATTTACGGTAATTTGGAGGTAAATCTCGCGGCCATTAGTGCGGCCAAGCAAAAGGGGATAGCTGGTTTCTGCTCTGCCAGGTGTACCTGTGTCTTAGGCTCAAGCATTCCTGGGCTTAAAATACTCTCCTCTGAAGGGTGAGTCTCTGCAGGGTGGGTCCTTGTAGCTGGGTTTCTGACAAGCCAGGCTGGAGACTGGATTAATCTGTTGGGTGGAGATCTTACAAGCTGCGGAGTGTGGATTGTGAAGATCGCTGCCAGCAAGGTGTGGGGGGTTTCTCTGGGCTCATCCGAGGCTCCATCGGGATGGTGGACTCAGGTCGGAAGTTGCTCTCGTGGTCCATGGAATGCAGGGGGTTCAATGGGGAAAGCTGGTTTCTGCTCTGCCGGGTGTACCCCCACTGCTTCTGATCTAATGCAGGGCACAAGTTGCCTCTCTGTATTAGCAGAAGTTCTGTGATGAGGATGAAGGCCTGATGGCCAGTTCTATGGGTTATGGTCGGACTTCCTTGCAAAGACCCCGAAGGAACGGTTTGAGGCTCTTCATATTCCTGAATCAACCAGATACCATTGGGCTACATTGGTACGTGATAGGTCCAATGGAAATGTTACTCGTGCCCGATAGAGGAAATCGATGAATAATGGGATTCAAGTGATCAAATGATCAAGTAATAGTCATTCTAATTCGTTTTTACATTTTTCAGACTATATGTAAAATTGTGTAAGAATTTGATTTACTAAGGGGCTGGAGAGATAGCACAGCGGGGTATGGCTTTTGCCTTGCATGCTGTCAACACTAAATACTTAGGTCTTTTTTTTAATTAGTGCTTTATTACACAGCCGTGAGATATACAATTACAAAATGTTCATGTTTGAGTTTCAGTCATACAGTGTTCCAGCACCCATCCCTCCACCAATGTCCATTTTTCACCACCAATGTCCCCCAAGTCCCTCCCCCTTTCCCTAGCCCTAGCCTGCCTCTATTGCAAGTTCTTTATCTCTTTTCTCTCTTTCTTTCTCTTTCTCTCTCTCTAGCTCTCTCTCTCTTACTTCCCTTTCTTAAATATTGTCGATTGCAATACATACATACATTTAGAGGTTACCATGTGTATCTTTTTGCCTATATTCAATGCTCAGTCCTTGGATGGTATTATCATTTTCAACGATTAGCACACTGTTCCCTTCTATGTCTTACTAACCTCTGACTCCCACAAGTTTGTGGTATACCAGGTTTTGAGATATTGGGCTGGTGCAAAGCACCCATGTGCCATGGGGATCGGGCTGTGGAGTCCGAACCTTAGGATGTCCGTGGTTGTTTTGTCAAGGTTTTCTGGGTTCTGTGAGCCTAAGAGTGGGGCCAGGCCAAGGAGCAAAAACCTGCCCCCACCCCAAGATCCCCCATTAGTCTAGCTCAGGGCGGCGGGAAGGCAGAGACTCCACCCTGCAACTGAATACCTGGTGTCAGGCCAAGAGCCTTATCTGCAGTTCTGAGAAGGGCCCCCAGGGCCTTTGTGGAGAGAGCTGAAGTGTGAGGAGCTTAAGCTCCCTAAAAACCTGGTTAGCGTAAGTTATCGAGTATTGCCTGCCTGGGCTTGAATTCAGCTTCTCTCTTGGGTCAGGTTGTGTCCAGTGTGAATTCCGGACCTTGAGGATGACTGTGGTTGTTGTATTGCACGAGGTTTTCTTTGACTTCTGGGAGCCTGAGGGTAGGGAGCAGGCCAGAAGTAAAACCTACCCCCACCCCAAGACACCCCATTAGCCTAACACAGGCGGCCACTTAGGTCTTTTAACATAAAAACTTAAGTGCCAAATCAACAAAATATACATTTTTTTTTCTTTTCTAATCTTTCTATATGGACTACTACAATAAGACTTTGAACATGATTCTATCCTTTTTTTTTCTTTCCTGATTTTCATCTCTTTGCCTTTTATTAATTATTATGATCCAGGTAATTTTCTGGGGTTCTTTGTTAGTTCAATAATTTTCTGTCTTAATCTAGTGTTCACTATTTTCATAAATATTTAGTCATGATTTAGTTTTTCAAGAATTCCCTCATTTTGTTATGCCATTTCAGAATAAATAAATTAAGGTATCCATGCAGCATGATTTCCAATTTCCAGCAAAGAATTATCATTATCCTTATAGTGATGAGTTTTATAAATCATCGTTTTATTTCAATTCTCATATCATTCTATTATTTTCAAAGTTCAGTGCATTTATAATTCGGGTATTTTCTTCCTTTCTCCTTTCTCATCTCATGGGTAAAGTTATATATCTCTTGTTGAAATGAGCTGTATGTGGGGGAAATACATACATTTATGTTCATTATTTACCCCTCTCTCTGTTTAGGGATCACTTTTAACAGTGTTCAGGAAATTATATAGATTACCTGGGAATAAACTGGTATTGACTACAAGTATGGCAAGAACCTAAACCCTGTATCATCTCTGTAGCCGCAGAATTGGATTATTATTGTAATTTTGAATATTTCCTAGTTATATTATTTGGATATACACTCATAAATCATATTTCTGGGTAATGTGATAATTATATTTTTAATTCAGAAATAGCCTTTATTATTCTATAATGTCCATTCTAATTTGCATATGTACCAAAACTTTGCATGACTTCTTTTTCTGCTGATAATTGTTTTCTTTTTCCTTTTGAATAGGCACCATATTAGGTAATGCATTGTGGTTTAAATTTGTGTTTCCATCTACCAGTCTGTGAGTTCTGGGATGAACTGGGATAGTATCATGTTGAGTGAAGTCAGTCAAAAGAGATATAGATATAGAAATAATTCTCATATGGGCATATTTAAAGAATCATAATGAATGAAGGAAAAAGAGACTGAAAGCAAAATAATGTTGGAACTGTTCTAAAAATTTGAAATTATGATAGAGTTTTGGGGAAAGTGGAGACAAAACTGGAGGAAAATGGACACTGGTGGAGAATGTGGGGTGTTGAAAAGTTATGTTCATCAAGGATAACATTGAGAATATTATAAGAGTGCAAGTCATGGTGACTAAGACAAAGAAATACAGATGTGTACATCTCCTGTGTATTTATTTATGTTGAGCACATGTTCATGTACCTGCTTTCCATTTGGATATCTCCGTTGAAAACCGCTTCAATTTTTCATTTTAGAATAATTTTGGTTGCATGTGTTGCTTAACTTATTTCAATATATTATACATTTTAGATATTAACACTTTATCAGGAATACGATTTACAAATACTTTCTCTCATTCTGGGACTGCTTTTGTTGCTAGTTTGATTCGCTCAGCAGTGTTTTTCATCTGTAGTACCTCTTTATTCCCATGACCTGATGGAATGGTTTGAGGCTCTTTATGTTCCTGGAGCAAGCAGGTGCCCTTGGGCCTCTACTTGCATGAGACAGGTCATATGGAGATGTTACTGGGGCATGATCGAAAGCAAATCGATGATAAACGGGAAGACAGTGGTACAGTGGTACAGAACCTCTTATTAATATTTGCTATTCTAATTGCACATACCATAGTATAATACATGCAAAATTATTGTCAGAACCAATATCAGACTGACATCTTTATTATTTATCAAAAATTCTTCATTTTCAAGTCTTAAGCTTAAATTTTTAATTACAATTTAAGTTAATTTTTGAGAATGGAGGATTTCCTAATGTATAAAACTAAAGATTTTCCATTTTATTCCATATCACATTAATGCCATAATTTGATCATGAAATTCATAGATTTCTTTTGGAAGTATTTACAAGATTATTAAAGGTTCTACAATATTCTGATTTTTACAACTCTTGGTTATTTAATGAAAAGTTTACAAATTCTTTATTTTATCTATCTAGCCTCTCAGACATGGGGCAGAGCTGTTCCTTGCTCTTCCCTGCCCACCCGTTCATGAGGCAGTCGGGAGGCATGGCAGGTTCTAGCCCTGGCCCACCACCTTGGAAGAGCCTCACAACAAGCCAGACCACTCTGCCTCACTTCACGGGTGCCGCCATTTTCCACATTTGGACTTCCCTCTCGTCAGAACTCCACCCAGCAGACCAGCCCATCAAGCGGCCGCCTGCTCATCAATAAATGCTTTATTTGGAAGTGTTTAAAAGAGTTTGCCTCCCTCTCGGCAAGCCTGGCAAGCTTCTTATGTTTTATTTGATATGCCAAACTCCAGTAACAGTTATATTAGGTCATTCCCATGACCTAATATAATGATTTGAGGCTCTTTATGTTCCTGTAGCAAGCCGATGCCCCTGGCTCTACTGGCATGAGACAGGACATATGGAAATATTACTGGTGCCCGCTCTAGCCAATAGATGATTAACGGGAAGATCGTGATCGTGATCTATCTAGCTACACACTCTCTTGAGCTTAACCGCCCGAACACACAAAGGTTGATGTTAAATTGCAAAAAAAAAAAAAAAAACCCTAAACATTCAATTAAATTAAAATTATTATTGCTAGGAGTTAATCTTTATGGTTCTTGTCATAATCTGGTATTAATAAATATTAATTAAAGCATTATATATTTTCTATCTTTGAGAAAAGTAACAATGAGCTTTGCAAAAAGATATGAAAAGCTTTCTGTACACCATCAGTAATTAATGATGTCACTCTTGAACTGGATGTTTTCTGTGATACTAGGCATTAAATCAGTATTCAGGATAACTGTTCTATTATATACAATATTTAATTTAGGTATCTATTTTTACAGAATCATATTTTTATATATTCAAATGTATAAATATCCTATGCCTAATAAAGTAAAACCACAGTGTCTTTCAAGTTATGTATTTCAACCAATTAAGCTTTCTGGATATATCCTATCTCTGGAGTGATAGCTCAAATGCTGGATGAAATAATGCATACCATACAGTATAAAGGCCATAAGTTTATACTATGTGCATGAGAAATCATTATTACTGGCAGTGTAAGCCAGGGAGTCTCAATCAATAAAAAATGTTAAAACTAAGGCCACAAGTTTGATTTTAGAAGTATGTGACACCCGGCACTGCTGTGCTTCGAATTGGGTAACCTGCATAATAGTGCTAGAGCACTGAAGTATCAGGCTGCACTGTTGGACAGCACCCACAAATAGCACTGCTCTTCCCTTCTGCTCCAAATATCTAGATATGTAAAGATATGACAGGTCCCATAAAGATTACTTACAATTACCTTGTCTGTGAAAGTCGCATTATCTCTCTGGTAATTCAGGGTTACCAACAATCAAGAACGGACCTTCTCCTCCTTTTGTACCACAAAGGTGATCATGGTGACCAAAAGCACTGCTAGGCCAAGTCACTAAACCGCCCTTCCACACTATCAAATAAACCATCTCTGGAGTGGCCTGAGCATCACTGTGGAGTAACCTAACATGCACCTCACGCACCTGCCAAAAGTAAACATTTTCTCTAATGCTGCTTTAATGTACAAAGGGAGAAGAAGGGCCATACTTGATTATTGGGATCCCTGAATTACCAGAGATTAATTGGGGCCTTCGGATACAAGGTAATCATATAACCTTTTATTGATTTGAGTAAATATCAAATAATTAGATGAGTTGATATTGACAAATATAGGGCAATAAGTATTTAGAAATATTGAAGTGCATGTGATTATTTAAGAAGTTTAAAAAATCTAAGGTGTACTAAATAAGAGTATAAATATTTTGCCTGGCATCCAATGTTAGGGATAAACTATCATAATATCTAATATAATATTATAGTATATCATAATAATATATCTGAGATATAAATTCTGAATAAAATATTGAATAGACTTTTTAGTAAACTCTGACATTAGTGGCTTTAAGTACATGTGAGGTCAACAACATACTCTAAGACAGAGTTGAAGGTTATTAGAGGAAGGAAAAAAGGGCATAGGAACTGAAGGAATGTGATCACATTATAAACATCAAGAACTGACAGATTCCCTTACTTTATTAGAAATATCAGTGACAGAGGAAATTTCATACCTCTTAAAAATACCACTGAGTGACAGAGAGTCTCATACCTCTGTTTGTATGAATTAACTGCAGTCTGAAAATTTCAATGGGGATTAGAGATATTTTTTTGTTGAGCACTTTTCAAAAATTAGGAATAGAAATCATTAATTAGTTTTGTTTTTATATGTACGACACTCAAATTTTATACCATGGTGATGTTACTGTGTTCTTAGAAATATGAAAGGAGAGAACTGACAGAAGCATCAAAGGATCTGGAATGTATTTTAATTTTCCGCTCTGTATAAGCATATTTTTCTTTAATAAAAGTAATATCAAAAAATCAAAACTTTCCACATCACTAATATTTTCCTATTTACTATATGTAGATACTGAAGAATTGGTTTGTATTTCAATCATTTTCCTACTTTTATTATAAATATAGAACTCCACCCAGCAGACCAGCCTATCACAGCCCGGTGGCCGCGTGGTTCATCAATAAATGCTGGACTTAGAGATGACTACAAGAGTATGCTACCTGCATGGCAGAGCCCTGGCAAGCTACCCGTGTTGTGTTTGATATGCCAAATACCAGTAACAATTATAGACCCCATTCCGGAATGGATTGAGGCTCTTTATGTTCCTGGAGCAAGCAGATGTCCTTGGGCTCTACTAGAATGAGGCAGGACACATGGAGATGTTCCTGGGGCCCGCTCAAGCAAATCGATGATGAACAGGAAGACAGTGATTATAAATATGTTAAATGTGTTATAATTCAAAGCTTTTTGTAAATTTGTTAATTTAGATATCCTAGAGGTTGATTGTAATTCAGGACAATTTTTTGAAAAATTTAATATTTTGGACAATATATTTCAAATTATGATCCCATGGTGACTGACATGAAAATTGCTTAGGGGAATTATTAGTGTTTTCAGGAGTCTTATCCTAAAAACTCATGATTCAAATTCCTGCTGATAAGATCCTGAACATGTCTTTTTTATAAAGCTCTCAGTCAACCTTTTTTAGGGAATGAGAAACTCTTCATTCTTAGAACCTGGGAACAGTATTGAGCAATGTTAGATACAGGTGTTAGATTTTTTTCAGACATTAGAGTTCCTAGGGAAAAATTTTGCTGAAGATGCAAAAGGTTATTCAGTATTTCTGAAGCAAAGCTTCGATTTATTATTTGTTCTGGTTATCTAGATGTTTCCCCAACTTTTAGGACTTAGGTTCCAACCTAATTTTTCTCTTCTCCCAGTGGACCCACTTGATATTCTGAGGCATTACAATCATTTTCATCTTTAAACTTGGTCCCATGCCTAGTGAATGCAGGCCAAGTGTTTTAAGAGGATCCCCAAGGACTTTCAAATAAAGATCCGCCATGAATTTCAATATTCTTCTTTTTTAAGACATTTATTGGTAATAACCTTACAGTGCTTAGCAGATACTCCTGACTCTGGGTTTAGAGAACCAAATGGGTGCCAGGATTAAACCATCGACTGTTGCGTTCAAGGAAAGACCTTAACACTTGTACCACTCTCTGAATGCTTGCTGTATGGTTTACTGATTTTTCAGACCTATAATTGCACATCAACATTTCAAAATCTCAGTTCTCTCATTCAACATTGGGAGTGATAAAACATGAACAGCTGAAATTTTCTTTACAATATAGAAGTTTAGTAACTAACTCAAGAAAACAGTGGAAAGGTCAGAGCAATACCATGGTGGATAGGGGAGCATTTGACTTTCACACGACCTGCCTTCCCATATGATTCCCAAGCACTACCACGGTAATTCCTGGGTGCAGAGCCACATGCAACCCCTGAGCATGACTGGGCGTGACACATAAAGCCGAAAAAAGAAGGAAGGAAGAAAAAGAAAAATTTGAAAATGTAAGTTATCACTGAACTATTGATGACGAATAGTTTTATATCATAGCATATTAGTATGTTTTGGTGGGGTTCCACTTTCAGTGGTGCTCATGGCTTGCTCCCTGCTTAGGAATCACTTCTGTCAGTGCATGACACCAAATGTGGTCCAGAGATTGAACACAGGTAAAACGTGGAAGGGCTGACCCGGTACTCTATCCCATAGTAAATGTTTTTTTGGGGAAGAGACATATGGACAGTGGGAAGTGCATAGGGCTTACAATGACCAGGGATCATCTGGGCAGGGGTTCGATCTCATATGGGGTGCCAGGGATCAAACCCAGATTATCTGTGTGCAAGGTGAACAACTTAACCACTGTACTATTACTCCAAATTCATAGATGTTTTAGAATTATAGCCATTTGGGTTCCCTTTAAAGAGTACTTTTTGAAATAAGTCATATAGTGGAATATTTTCCATTGTGTAATGGTATCTGTAAAGTTTGGCTACTAGTTTTGACTATATGCTCCTGCTTCCCTATACTTTTCATGTCTCTGTTTGGTTTGGGAATCACCTCATGTTTTATGTTTTAGTTTTTGTTTTGGGGTTGCACAAAGCAATGCTTGGGGTTGCTCCTTGCTCTGAATTACCCTGGTGGCGTTTGGGGAACCACATGGGATTCAGGGAATTGAACCGGGTTCGCCTTTGTGCAAGGCGCAAGCACTTACCTGCTGTGCTGTCTCTCCCCACCCAAGTCACCTATATTCTCAATTTTATGAATGCAGTCATTCCATGCTGGTTTGAGCACTCACACAACATCTGCAAACTGCTTCTTTCCACTTTGCTTGTAACACAAAGCTTCCTAGCAAGGAGCAGATGCTTAACATCCTTGATAATTAGGTGAATTTTGATTTAAAAATTAAGTAGATGTGTTATGAAGATATGTAAACCTGACCACTTTCAATGCCTTAAATATATGACATAAAGATGGGAGAGAGTGATAATCAGCAGGGAGGTGTTTGCCTTGCAGACAACTGACTGCGGTTCGATCCCAGGCTTCCTATATGAATTCCTGAACACCACCAAGAGTGATTCCTTAGTGACAGCCAGAAGTAACCTCTGAGAATTTCTGGGTGTGACCCTCCCAAAAATCAAAATAAAAAAAGACTATGTGGAATCATCATATCATCAATTGGGGCAAGTACTGAACTATGTCCTCTTAAGGTTCCGAGATATAGAGGAAATGACTTCTGCTCTACAGTTTGTCATCCAATACGAAAACAGACTCAATCTACATACACATATTGCCCCCAGACATAACTTAGTGTGGGGTTACATTGTTTTCCTCCCTCTGAGAGCCTTCCTTCTATCCTCCTTCTTTCCTTTTCTTTTTCACAGAGAGAAATGCCAACAATACCACAAAGATGTGAAGAAAGGAAGATTACTAGTCATCTTATGGAAGTTATCGAAGGATATCATTAAAACAAAAGTTTGCTAGAGGCAAGAGTGCAAAGGAGTACAAAGCTTCACGGAGCCAGATTCAGACAGAATAGAGAACATGATTCTGGTACAGCGAATACACAATCTAACAATTTGCAGCAGATGCATGAACAAGATCATTGCTGTTAGGGAGTGGAGAAATTAATAGCCAAATTGTAGGCAATCTTAGATAAAAAAGATCTGCTCTTCCACCTAGATGCCTTTCTCATTCATCCAACTAAATTTGAAAAAGCATTTATGTTCATTGGGTTCCATATTCCTAAAGACACAGAGGAGCTAATCAAAGTTTAAAAGGAGGGAATTGGAATTACTAAGTGACTCATTACTCGATTCATTATGAGGAAATGAGAGATGTAGTTAGCTTGGTCTTTGTTTTTTGTTTGATTTTACAAAAAAAAAAAGAACAAAAGCCTATAAATGAGAAATCCCTTCTTCTGTTTTTTAATGTAAAATAAGTAAAGCTGATCAAAGCATAATAACAGAGGTTAAAGGTTAGTGTCTTTAGAAACAGTCTGAGGAGTAGGACATGATGGATGAGCTCAGAAAAGCTTGAGAAAAATTCGTGAAAGGTAGCAAACATGAGAGTTTGTGTACAGAGATACAATTGGATAACAGGGAAATGAGAGAAGAAAGGGAGAGATAATAGTGGAAGGGATAGAGGAAAAGATGGGATGAC
>JAJIBD010030850.1:0-28039 GCA_021461705.1 Cryptotis parvus
GTGCAGGAGCTGTTGGGGACAGGAGGAGGCATGAAGGGGGAGGGGCAGAGGTAAGCTCCTCATCCATGGCAGCTTCTGAAAGCTTCTCCCAGGATCTTGCATGGAGCCATTTCCTTTCCTACCAGTACCGATGGCGGCTGATGTGGTCAGCCCTGTCAGTCTCCAGGAAGACCGCTGGCTCCGTGTCTAGCTTCTGGGGCCATTTTATTTTCATTTATTTATTTGGTTATTTAATTATGGTATTTTTTGAGTCACACCTGGCACGCTCAGGGGGTTACTCCTGGCTCTGCACTCAGGAATTACTCCTGTGCTCTGGGGACCAAATGGGATGCGGGGATGTAACCAGGTGGGTTTCATACAAAGCAAATGCCCTCCCGCTGTGCTATCCCTTTGGGCCCTCTGGCACCATTTTCTGCCCTTGGCCTGACTGGGCAGTGCCCATACAAAGACATCTGGAGACGTCCTCATGCTGCTGGCCCCAGTCCAGCCCCAGAACCAATGCTGGGTCTCTCTGCAACCAGCCAGAGATACTTCCTCAGGACATTTTTTGTTTTTGCCTTTTGGGTCCACCCAGCGATGCTCAGGGGTAACTCCTGGCTCTGCACTCAGGAATTACTCCCTGGCAGTGCTCGGGGATCATAAGGGATGCCGGGGATTGAACCAGGTCGGCCAAATGCAAGGCAAACACCCTTGCATGGACTATCACTATCACCCGCTGAACTATCACTCTGGCCCTCCCTCAGGACATTCTGATCATAGGACTCTGCAGCTGCAAAGTCTGTGGATTTCTGGACTGGAACAAACAGATGTTTCCAGACCAGAGCAGTAGGAGCAGTGGGTAGGGCATTGGCCTTATATGCAGCTGACCTGGGTTCCATCCCGGCATCTCATATGGTTCCCCCATGCACCACCAGGAGTAATCCCTGAGTGTAGAGCCAGGAGAATTCCCTGAGTACTGCCAGGTGTGACCCAAACACACACACACATATACACACACACTCACACACTCATAAACACATACAACATGCATTCAAACACATACAACATACACTCACACACACTCACAAACACATACAATACACACACATACTCATACACTCACAAACACATACAATCACACACACACAAAGGGGACATTTCTAGGACAGAGGATGAGTAATGACTGAAAATATTTATCAAAAGTAAATTTAATCTGTTATTGTGATGGCATATTGCCAGTAGAGGAAGAGAGAGAGAGAGAAAGAGAGAGAGAGAGAGAGGAGAGAGATTTCAGTGATTGGCCCTTTCGTATAAATTAGAGCCTTCAGTCAGGAATAATTAAACAAATGTGTCCTAGTAATTGATTTAAAGGACACCCAGTGGACTCACCACTCTGGAGCTGCTTATTTCTGAGGACCAACCAGAGTAAGTCACAACACCAAAACCATAGTGTCCCCTCAGTCTTAGGTCACCCAGATGCCAAGAGGGTTCCAAAACTACCCACTCCCATCCTGGAAGCCATCAGCCTGCAGTACACAAGCTCCAGGAACGCAGCATGTAGCGACAAGTTGCCGCATGGTGCCTCTACATCTTTGCAGCATGCTGCCATTGACGTTGGCTGCCACATTAGCCCTACTGCTGGCGCATACAACTGGTGGCCAAAACCCCTGAGTATTGGGACTGGATAGAAAAGACTTACTCTTGGCCTCATGTCTTTAGCTACTTAATTTCAATTGGCATGGAGTGGATCAGCAAAGACCATTGGTTCTTTGGCTGCCTAGCTTTCTGGTTAGACCCCATGCATGCCCTCTGTTAAATAAATGTTTATGCATAGTCATTATAGCCCTGTGTTGCTGATCAAAGATGTTGAGGGAATAATAATTTGATAACCACCTGAAAATAAGGGAATGTTATGACGTATCATTGGTTTTGTCATTGCTTTATAGCATTTTCTCTAATACATGACTTGGCTTGTGGGTGAAGTTTTAAAAGATTCACGCCCTGTCTGCACTTGGGATGAACTTCCCTATTTCAAGCTAAGAAATTGCTGATGTAGGAAATTCCTCTCAACTTACTTATAAGGTGCCATGATGTGTGTGTGTGTGTGTGTGTGTGTGTGTGTGTGTGCCCTCACATTGTTCGAGCATGAAACAAAGTGTTGTTGTTTCTTATAGGGCATGTTGCAGTCATGCCCTATAAGAAACAGGCTCTTGGAATTGGAACCCCAAATGTTGGCAAAGGTTTCAGGAACTCGCCTTGCCTAGACCCACTGGTCTGATCAACTGGTGTAAATAGACACCTCCTTCTTATTATCCTGCTGTAGATTACCTCAGAGTGCTTGATTAAGCAAACACCCATTACAACACATAAATGAAAAGGTGCTCCAACATCACAAATCATCAGGAAAATGCCAATCAAAATCACAATACCTCACTTCAGTTAGACTGCTTGTCATAAAACAGCAAAGAAATAATTAGAGTGACCAAGGATGTGAAGAAAAGAGAAATATTTTACACTGTTGATGGGATTGCATACATTTTTACAGCACTATGTAAAACAGTATGTGGTTCCGCAATAAATAAAAATAAAACTAACACACAATACAGTAATGATACTTATGGATATTAGCCAAAGGAAATGTAAACAATATAGAATATAGAAAACAGAATCTATATTCTCGTACTATTCATTGAAGTATTATTCATAATAGCCAATGAACAGAACCAACCTACATATCCACCAACAGATAAATGAATAAAGAAGATATATACGTGTATATGCAATGATTAATTATTCAGTGATAAGAGGAAATAAATTAGCTACATCACTGATAAACATAAAGGCATTATGCTAAGTGAAATAAGATAGAGAGAAAATACTACATGATATTACTAATGTGTGTGTGCACACAAACATATATACAAATATATATTCTCATAGAAATAGAGAGTTGGAAAGTGAGTTTCAGGGTCTGTGGAGTTTGGAAGACGTCAGGAGGTTGGTAAATGTGTATGAATTTATAGCTATAACAAGAATATGGTCTAAGTGTCTATCATAAAGACGGTAACTATAGTTACAACATTATATTATAATTGAAATTTTCTATGAGAGTAAAGCTTAAATGGTTTTAAAAAGAAACAGCCCTTACCCCTGGCAATGAACAAAAAGACACATCATTGGTAGTGTTTGTTGCTCTTATATCAGTCAGGGGCAAAGCAAATGGTCCTTTGTTCATCCTAGCTTGATACCAGGTTGGTGGTCAGAGCTGTTTTTAATGCTTGGGATACTTACATTTTTTTCAATCAAATAAAATCAAGAAATAAAAATTAAAAAAAATAATTAAAAAGACACAAACAAAATATGTGAAGACATGGGCACATTAGCTAGGTGAAAGTATATTAGAATGGTTACACTTACAAAACTGCCACAACGGGGCCAGAGAGATGGCTCCATGGGTTGATGCTGTGTTTTGCAAGGGACAGGCCCAGGTTTGATCTCCCACAATGCATTGTTCCTGAACACTGCCAGGGAGCAACCTTCCCTGCCCGCCAGCATAAAACTAGGAGTAGCTGCTGACCACTACAACGCAAGGTCTCAAAACAAAATCAAACGACAAAGTGCCAAAATATCATAGACTTAAATATCTCAACATTTTTTACTTATCACTTATACCCCAGTAAATTAAAAAAATAATCACAGATTGATAATTCATGATGAATGAGTAGGTTCAGAGGAAAAATAGAAACAGTGATAATGAAGAGTATTCAGATAAGTGCCTCTAGTCGTCAAAGTGAAGAGAATTATAAAAAAAATAGCAAATGAGAGAAAAAAAAATCTCAATACAGTTTTCCATGTTTCAAATAAAGATTTCTGGCTTTGATTTATTGAAATGACGTTAAGGCCATGCTATATATTTTATCATTTTATTCCTTTAATGGATTGTTTTGAATTTTATAATTATTATCTATCACATCATTACAATGACCATATTTAACATATATGTGTGTGTATATGCGGGCGGTTGAGTCACATTTGGCTGTGCTCAGGGCTTACTCCTTGGGTCTGTGCCCAGAGAGCACACCTCAAGCTACTCAGGGGAACCATATGTGGTGCTAAGGATCGAACTCGGGTTGGCTACGTGCAAGACAAGCACCTTACCCCTATATTATCTCTCTAGCTCTAACATACTTAAGCCAGGTAGGTAACATTGTATTTTTCATAGAATATAACCTGTTAATGCAGGTGCCACTTACTCATTTTCCTTGAAGAAAAGTCCACCCATTTCTTAAATTGGTGAGAGGATGTACTAGGACGATGAAAGTAATGTCTATGGCCAGAGCCTGTGTTTTGCATTGTAATCCATCATAAATTCCAATTTGCATGAGAGCATTTGGATTGTAAATAGTTCTTTTTGACTAGGGATGTAGGATTGTGGCAATACTTCCTGTTTCATAATTCACCTTTGCCCATTGCCAAGTAGTAGAATATAAGGTTTAAAGAAGTCAGCTGGAGTGGCCCGCTGCCCACAGACAAGTAGTGAGGCAAGGTCCTATCAGCTCCGACCGGATCCCTGCTCACTCTGGGGCACACGAGGCAGCCAGCAGACTGAGAACAACATCTGTCAGCGTTGCCAAGGTCTCCTCCACAGTCAAAGCACCCTCCCAAGGAAAGACTGTGTCCACTGTTTCTGTGACCTCCAGGGCCAGACTTCAATCTGTTTTCACTGTAAGTTTGTGGGAAATGGATGCATCATTTAAGAAACATTTGATTTTTGAGATGCCGACTCTGTACTTACAAATTAATTTTCTTTAGAATCAGAGACGCGTGTTGGCCCTGATCTAGGCACATCCTAGAGACGTGAAGCACCTGTAGGAAAGCTCCAGCCCGTCTCAAGAGTGTGTTGAAGGGAAAAGTGAGACCAACACATGAAGCTGCAGCAAGGCAAGCGACATGGACGAAGAGGAGGACAAAGAGAGGAGAATCCAAGTCAGCTCTCAGCTCCAAAGTAAGGAAGGCCTTTTGGTGTAGAAAATGGTCATATATGGCTTCTAAGTAGATGGCGCAAATTCATCAGAAGGAAAACACTGTGGATGTAAGAATATTTCCTTTATAACTGATTGTTATGTCTTTGTTACAATCTGCTTGTGTTTTTCTGTTTCACTTTTATTAGTTCCTCAGAACAAGGCAATGGTGTAAAAGTCCTTTACCAGAAGTGCATATTGAGTAATTGTATCCATTTTAAAATACTTTTTTGCAACTTGTTATGTGAAATTACAGTTGCATAAAAGTTGCATGAAAGTCCATTAAAAGCTATTAAAGGGATCAATTATACTATCTTCTGATAGGATTTTTTTTAGAGCCTTTTACTCTTATAGAATATTCTGTTTATATGCCTTAGATTGACCAGTATATGATCAACTCCAGGCCTCTTAACAGCAATTATGCATATATGTCAGAGAAAAGTTTCCACTTAATTAAAATGTGGGTTAAAATAAAACGTAACTGAGTCATTTCATGAATTGTAAGTAGGGGAAATTTTAGCTAATACAAAACACAATTTTCACAACTCATTTTCTATTCCGCCTTGTGTGCTATGCATGGAAAAAAAATAAGTTTATAAGAAACCTGCTATTCTCCAAGTTTTTTTACATTCTTCTGGTTTTTATTAATTTATTTTGAATACATTTTTGAATCAACTCCCAAGACCCACACTTTCTAATACCATCAAATTAAGGAATAGATTTTAGCATAATTTTTGTGCAACACAAACATTTATTGTAAAGGACTGAATTCACTGGTAATCTCTATAGAATAATGATAGAAGACTTGCTTTTTTTGTGGCTTTTTGGGTCACACCCAGTGACCCTCAGGGGTTACTCCTGGCTCTGTACACAGGAATTACTCCTGGACGAAGCTCAGGGGACCATATGGGATGCCAGGGATCGAACCCAGGTCTGTTGCATGTAAGGCGACGCCCTACCCTCTGTGCTATCTCTCTGGCCCCAAGACTTTGCATTTAAAAAATACTTTATTTAAATACTGTTGTTTACAAAGTTGTTCATAGTACAGTTGTTACAGGCATTCGCTGATCCAGTACCAACCTCACCACCAGAGTGACCTTCCTTCTGCCATTGCTGCCGTTTTCCCAACGTCTTCCCCTTAGCAGGCACAAAACTATTTATTTTATATTGCTTGTTACAACTAAGTGGCTAATGGAGTTATCAAAAAAATACTCAAGTAAAAGAAAAAATTGTGTGGAAGTTGTTATGCCTCACCACTGGATCATTAAGTCTTGTCCAACGGTTTATAAAACTGTTCATTGCTAGTTGAGCCTTCCAAGTTGTTTATGTTGTTTATGTTTATTGAGTTTAGCTGGTTTATGTTGTTTATATTTATTGAGTTTAGCTGGTTTCTATATTATTTTCCCATATAATTTGATATGCTCCTACTGGGATAAGACTTTTGCATTACTGATGTTCACATTTTCTCAACTACCTAGAAATTATTTAAATATTACTGTATTAAATACTAAAAAATTTCAATTAACATATTTTACTTTGAAAAGTCATCTACCTCATAAACTATCACTGTCACTGTATCACTGTCTTCCCGTTCATCATCGATTTGCTCGGCGGGCACCAGTAACATCTCCATATGACCTGTCTCATGCAAGTAGAGCCCAAGGGCACCTGCTTGCTCCAGGAACATAAACAGCCTCAAATCATTCCATCAGGTCATGGGAATGAGGTCTATAACAGTTACTGGTATTTGGCATATCAAATACGACACGGGTAGCTTGCCAGGCTCTGCCGTGTTGGTAGCATACTCTTGTAGTCATCTAAAAATCCAGCATTTATTGATGAACCGGCGCAGCCGCTTGCAGCCACGAGCTGGGCTGTGATAGGCTGATCTGCTGGGTGGAGTTCTGACGAGGGGGAAGTCCAGATGTGGAAAATGGAGGCCCCTTAAGGCGGGGTGTCGTCTGGTTGTTGTGAGGCTCTGCTGGGGTGACGGGCCAGGACTAGAACCCACCATCCCTCCTGGGTGCCGCATGAGCGGCTGGGCACAGGGAGAGTCAGTAGCAGCTCTGCCCCATGTCTCTAAGCCTCATAAACTATATATACACATATATAAACTATATATACACATTTATCTACCTCATAAACTATATATACACATATGTATATATTTTTGGTTTTGGGTGTTACACCCAGCTGTGCTCAAGAATTACCCTGATTCTCTACCGCAAGAACATTCCTGGTGATTCTTGGCAACCATTGACAGTGTCTGGGAACAAACCTGGATAAGCAGCATGTACGGAAAACACCTAATTCCTATACTATCTCTCCAGACCCATACATTTTTATTTTATGCAGAGAACCTTTTGCAAAAGCATTTGCTTTTATTCCCAAGAATATTTTTCTCCTATAAACTGATTCATCTGTTTATAACATTATAGAATTTCAGTGGAATAACATAGGGTTTCTGTATGTATGTAACATGTACCACTCCTCAGACCAAACTTAGTTCTGGAGTTCACCTCACCTCATCGGTTCCTTTCTCCTACATTCCTTTCCAACTCTTAGCCAACCACCAAAGAGGAGTTAGGACTTAGTTTACCAGTTAGTTTTGTTTTTTTTCTCACAAGCTTGACTTGCTTTGGTCACTAATATTCTACATATGAGTAAAAACATTCTAAAATTTGTCTTTCATCTCTTTCTTTAACTTGGGATAATTACATGAGGATCCATCTATTTTGCCCAAACTGGCACAAATTCATCTTTATAAACAGTAGAGGAGCTAATTCACTGAGCATCTTATTCAGTAATGCTTGAGCGGATGCCGGTAACATTTCCATTTGACCCTATCATGTGCCACTGTAGCCCAATGGCATCTGGTTGCTTCAGGAATCCGAAGAGCCTCAAATCGTTAGTTCAAGGTCTTGATGAAGAAGTCTGACCATCTTGTAGGTGGGCGGTCACGTGATCTTTGACATACTGTGGGATTCAGTCGGAAACAGCTCTAGTCCAGCGGTCGTCTCCAAATCGCCTTACATGTCCAGCCCACCTGATTTTCAATGCCTTGGCAAACAAGACAGTGTCCCTGACTCTGGAACAGCAATGGAGGTCAGAGCTCCAGATTCCTTGTCTCACTTGAGTGAGGCGTGATATTCCAGGCATAGCTCTTTCGATTCCTCTCTGGGAAGGAATAGCATTCTCATCCTGCTTTTGTAGGGCCCAGGTCTCTGAGGCGTATGTTAATGCAGGGAGAACAGTGGAGTCGAAGAGATGTGCCCGAGCCGGAGGTTCTTTGCCTTTTAGCTATTTCTTCGATACCGTCCCCCTTACTCAGTTGTTATTTAGATTAATTTATTTGGGGGTTATTTTTGAACAATGCTGCTAGAAGAAACAGAATGACATGACCTGTGAAAGTCCTGATGTAATACTGAAACAGAGAGGGCATCTACATGTTAAACAATCACATGCTTTTTATTTATTTATTTATTTATTCATTCATTCACTCATTCACCCATTCATTCATTCATTCATTCATTCATTCATTCATTCATTCATTTATTGGGTCACACCCGGCAATGCTCAGGGGGCTACTCCTGGCTCTGCACTCAGGAATTACTCCTGGCGGTGCTTGGGGGACCATATGGGATGCCGGCGATCGAACCCAAGCTGGCAAAGGCCGCCGCAGTGCAAGGCAAATGCCCTGCCCGCTGGGCTATCACTCCAGCCCCATTTTTTTTTTTTTTGCTTTTTTGGGTCACACCCAGCAATGCTCAGGGGTTACTCCTGGCTCTGCACTCAGGAATAACTCCTGGCGGTGCTCAGGGGACCATATGGGATGCTGGGGATCGAACCTGGGCCTGCACAGGCCGGCCGCATGCAAGGCAAACGCCCTACCTGCTGGGCTATCGCTCTGGCACCTCCCACATGCTTTTTAAAGAGAGCATTTTAAAGTTTCCTTACAGGAAACTTTATCTTAAATTTTAAGCTCTCCAGTTTTTTAGGATTTTTGGGGGTCACACCCAGTGATGCTCAGGGGTTACTCCTGGCTCTTCACTCAGGAATTATTCCTGGCAGTGTCAGGGAACATATGGGATTCCAGGGATCAAACCCTGGTTGGCCGCGTGCAATGCAAATGCCCTACCTGCTGTACTATCACTCTGCCCCCCAGCTCTCCATTATTGTAAAAGCTTACTTATCCCAACGGCTAGCTTAGCAGATAAAATAGAGGCTATGGTATGGAAAATTCTGCACACTATAGTAATAAAATAATTATTTGCAATGATGAAAGTGTTCTATTCTGCACACTGTGTCCAATGTATTGCACACCGAGAAATGCTAGTTGTAATAGCTATTAAGCATTTGAAGTAAACTAATGAAATTGAGAAACTGGATTTTAATATTTTATCTGATTAATTAACTAAGTTTTTGATTTGGGGGACCCAAAACCTGATTGTCCTCAGGGCTTACTTCTGGCTCTGCACTCAGGAATCACTCCTGGTGGTGCTCAGGAAACTTGGTACTGGAGACTGAGCATGGCAAGGAGAATGCCGTATCCATTGTGGTATCTCTCACATGAGAAACTGAATTTAAGTGCATGTTTCCAGTTCAAATAAGTTTAATTTAACTAGCTATATCTGCTCTAGTTATTCACAGTGCCGATCGAGACGATATGTCGAGTGGGGTGTGCTGGACACTATATAATTCACTTAACAAGTTCCCTTTTCAACGGGGTCGATAACAGCTATGTCTTAATTTATGCAGCATCATTTACCCAGCAGGATTTCAGAGAGAGAGGAAATCAAGTATACGTTACATGAAAATAACAAGTGTTGACAAGGAGGTAAAGAATACTTCTGCATTGTTAGTGTAGTGGTATGCAGTCAGTGTAGAAAAGGTATGATGACATGATATACAAATAATATGACATAAAACTGCCCTGTGGTTTTACAATTCTACTTGAATATGTACCTTCTTCCTTCCACACCTCCCCCCCACACACACACACTCACAAGGAAAGGACTGAAAGAGGAATACTATTCAGTTTCTATGAAAAAAGGAATTTTGACATATGCTTGCACATGATTATAAACCTTTAAGCCATTTGACTAAGAGAAATGGGCCAATCACAAAATAAAGAAAACATTTTCCTACCTATATGAGGAATTTAGAGTAATCAAATTCACATAAATAGAGAATGTCATGGTGGTTTCCATGGATTACAGAGAAAGGGAATGAGAGTTAATGTTTAATGGGTAGAGAGATTTTCCCCACTGTATGGAAACAGAATGTTCCTGTTTGGTATCATTTGGTATTTTTAGGGTTTGGAAACACTATTACAACTAATTTATAGGAATTTTTTGTTTTTAACATTTCCAGAGCTACAAAATAACCCATCGAATAATATCTATTTTTAAATAATGAGGGAAATGCAATTTTATTTTATTTTTTTTTTTAGTATTAGAAAAGGAAGATTTTTTTTTTATTCTTTATTATACCACCTTGAGACATACAATTACAAAGGTGCAATTGGTTTTTGGTAATACAGTATTCCAGCACCCATCCCTCCACCAGTACCCCATTTCCCACCACCAATGTACCCCACCCCTCCCACTCACCCCCCAGGCTGCCTTAATAGCAGGTAGCCCTGCTTCCTCTCTTTCTCTCTATCTCTGCATCTCTCTCCCTCTTCTTTTACACATTGTGGCTAGCCCTGCAGATATTTATTTATTTATTTATTTATTCCACCTTTTCTCCTTTTTTTTTTAATTGAAGGATGCTCATGTGGAGTCCTGGCTCCACAGGGTTCCAAGATGCACCCTCCACCCGAACCCATCTCCCATCACCAACGTCCTGTCTCCCTCCCCTCCCGAATCCCAACCACCCGGCGGGCTCTATATGTCATCTCCTTCCTCTGTATATCTCCCTCTCAGCAAACCCTCCTGCTGTTCGCGGAATGCAGTGTACCAAAACACATCATTGTTTCACCACCCTAGTGGCCTGCGGCTGCGCAGCGGCCGCAGAACCTGGGCTCGAACCAGCTTTGCTGGTCCTCTGGTCGTGGGACATTTTCCCAGTGTCTGGACAACGAAAATGGTGGCTATTGTGGTGGACCGAGTCCCATCCGGCTGCTTCCGGGACCCCCCGGAGGCGACGGGCCCACCTCAAAGCCCATCTGCCCTCCTCGGGGTTCCATAGTCAGCTGTGGGAAATGCAATTTTATTTTATTTTATTTTTTTTTTAACATTTTATTATACCACCGTGAGATATACAATTACAACGTTGTTCACGCTTGGGGGTTTCGGTCACACAGTGTTCCAGCACCCCGCCTCCACCAGTGCCCCTCAGCCACCACCCATGTCCCCAATTCCCTCCCCCCCCCACATCCCGCCTAAATGGCAGGTTCTTTATCTCCTCTCCTCTCCCTCTCTCTCTCTCCTCCTTCTCCCACACATTGTGGGTTGCACTACACACTTAGAAGCCATCATTTGCATTTTTTTGTCTGTCTTTAATGCTCAGTTCTATGTTAGCATCAGAACTTTAGACATTTATTCACTCATGTTCCCTTCTCTATCTAAACCAACCTCTGACTCCCACACGCTTGTGGTAATTTCCACTTTTGATAAGATCACCTAGTATATTTATGCCATGCAAATAAATGCAGTCATTCTATGTCTCTCCCTTTCCTTCTGACTAATTTCACTCAACATGATTCTTTCCATATCCATCCATTTATAGCAAAAATTTCATAACTTCATTTTTTTCTGACAGCTGCATAGTATTCCATTGTGTAGATGTACCACAGTTTCTTTATCCAGTCATCAGTTCTCGGGCATACTGGTTGTTTCCAGGTTTTGGCTATTGTGAACAGTGCTGCTATGAAAATAAAAGTGCGGATTGTGTTTCCGCTGTGCGCTTTTGGCTTTCCAGGGTATATTCCCAGGAGCGGTATGGCTGGGTCAAAGGGGAGCTCAATTTCTAGTCTTTGGAGGAATGTCCATATTGTTTTCCAGAAAGGTTGTACAAGTCGACATTCCCACCAACAGTGTATGAGAGTCCCCTTTTCCCCACTTGTTGCTTTTACCCTTTTGGATATGGGCCATTCTCTGTGGTGTGAGGTGATATCTCATTGTTGTTTTGATTTGCATCTCTCTGATGATTAGTGATGATGAGCATTTTTTCATATGCCTTTTGGCCATTCGGATTTCTTCCTTGTCAAAGTTTCTGTTCATCTCCTCTCCCCATTTTCTAATGGGGTTGGCTGTTTTTTTTCTTATATAGCTGTACCAGTGCCTGATATATCCTGGATATTAACCCCTTATCAGATGGGTATTGGGTGAATATTCTTTCCCCATTCCGACAACTGTCTTTCTATCTTGGTCACTGTTTCTTTCGAGGTGCAGAAGCTCTTCAGTTTCATGTAGTCCCATATATTTATATTTTCTTCTAGTTGCTTTGTTAATGGTGCTTCACCTTTGAAGATGTCTTTAGCATCGATGTCGTGGAGGGTTTTTCCTATATTTTCTTCAACATACTTTATGGATTCAGGTCTGACATTGAGATCTTTAATCCATTTTGAACTGATTTTTGTGCAAGGTGTTAGACACAGGTCCAAATTCATTTTTTTACATGTAGCTGTCCAGTTTTCCCAGCACCACTTGTTGAAGAGGCTTTTCTTACTCCAGTTTGGACTCTTTGCACCTTTATCAAAGATTAACTGATCATGTCTTTGAGGGTGGGTGTCAGGATACTCAACTCTATTCCATAGGTCCACCGGTCTGTTTTTATTCCAGTACCACGCTGTTTTAATTACTGCTGCTTTGTAGTACAGTTTGAGGTTGGGAAAGGTGATGCCTCCCATCTTCTTCTTCCCAAGGATTGCTTTAGCTATCCGTGGGGGCTTATTATTCCATATGAATTTCAGAAGTGTTTGGTCAATTTCTTTAAAGAATGTCATGGGAATCCTTATAGGAACCGCATTGAATCTGTACAAAGCTCTAGGGAGTATTACCATCTTAACAATGTTAATTCTCCCCATCCATGAGCAGGGAATGTGTTTCCATTTCCTCGTGTCCTCTTTTATTTCTTGAAGCAGTGTCTTGTAGTTCTCTTTGTATAGATCCTTTACACACTTGGTTAAGCTGATTCCTAGGTATTTGATTTTCTGTGGCACAATTGTGAATGGAATCGATTTCTTAATATTCCTTTCTTCTCTTTCGTTGGGAAATGCAATTTTAGTTGGGTAAAATAAAACATTTCTGGAAATAGACTTGTACAGCAATGTGAATAATAAGGTCACTCACCATTTACATTAAACTTTACACTTCAAATTTGCACTTAAAGACACTCATTTTTATTTTTATCTATCTACCTATTTATTTATTTGTTTGTTTGTTTAGTGGCCACAGCTGGAGATGCTCAGGGGTTACTCCGAGTTTTGTACTCAGGAATTAATCCTGGTGGTGCTCAGGGACCATATGGGATGCCGGGGATGCAAACCACATGCAAAGCAAATGCCCTAGCCTCTGTACTAACGCTCCAGCCCCATTCATTTTAAGATGTTTAAGGTAGCAACAATTTTTCAGGGGGCCGATTGGTTTGGACCAAAACTAGCTATGCCCAGTGGTTATTATTGGCTTTTTAGTTAGGAGACACTCCTGGCTCAGTAGATCAAACGCAGTGCCAGGGATTAAACTGGTGTCTACAACATACACAGCAAGCTCCTTAAGTCTTTGTATTGATCACTTGATCACTTGATCACTTGAATCCCATTATTCATCGATTTGCTCGAGCGGGTGCCAGTAACATTTCCATTGGACCCTATCACGTGCCAATGTGGCCCAATGGCATCTGGTTGATTCAGGAATATGAAGAGCCTCAAACCGTTCCTTCAGGGTCTTGACAAGGAAGTCTGACCATCTTATAGGTGGGCGGCCACGTGATCTTTTGACATCCTGTGGGATCCAGTCGGTAACAGCTCTAGTCCAGCGGTCATCTACAAATCGCATTCATGTCCAGCCCACCTGATTTTCGATGCCTTGGCAAATGAGACAGCGTCCCTGATTCTGGAATAGCGATGGAGGAATCCGAACTCCGATTCCTTCTTTCACTTGAGTGAGGCATGATATTCCAAGCACAGCTCTTTTCGATTCCTCTCTGGGAGGAATTCGGGTCTCTGGGAGACCCAAATAGCATTCTCATCCTGCTTTCGTAGGGCCCAGGTTTCTGAGGTGTATGTTAATGCAGGGAGAACGGTGGGTCAATGAGATGTGCCCGGAGCTGGGGGTTCTTTGTCCTTTTTAGCTATTTCTTCGATGCCTTTGAAGGCATTCCATGCCGCTCTCTTCCTCCTGCGCAGCTCAGGTTTTAGGTCATTCATCATGTTGACTTCTCGACCTAGGTACACATAACTGCTAGGTACACAAGTCTTTGTATTATCTCTCCAAAAAAAGCAAAATTTCCCCATATGAAATTTCATGAGGATGGCAGGTTCTAGCCCTGGCCCGCCACCCCAGCAGAGCCTTGCAACAAGCCAGACGAACCCCCACTCCATGAGGACCTCTATTTTCCATGTCTGGACTTCTCTCTCATCAGAAGTCCACCCAGCAGACCAGCCTATCACAGTCAGTCACATCAAGATCCACCCTGCTGCAGTCTTTTTTAATCCAGCCCAGGTATGCTGATCCAGAGACAGACATGGGGCAGAGCTGCTACTTGCTCTCCCTGTGCCCAGCCGCTCACAAGGCACCCAGGTGGATGGCGGGTTCTAGCCCTGGCCCACCACGCCAGCAGAGCCTTGCAACAAGCCAGACAACCCCGACTCCATGAGGACCTCCATTTTCCATGTCCGGACTTCTCTCTCGTCAGAACTCCACCCAGCAGACCAGCCTATCACAGTCCGGCTCATCGAGATCCACCCTACTGCAGTCTTTTTTTAATCCAGCCCAGGTATGCTGATCCAGAGACAGACATGGGGCAGAGATGCTACTTGCTCTCTCTGTGCCCAGCCGCTCACAAGGCGCCCAGGAGGGGATGGCGAGTTCTAGCCCTGGCCCGCCCCAGCAGAGCCTTGCAAGAAGCCAGACGACCCCCACTCCATGAGGACCTCCATTTTCTACGTTCGGACTACTCTCTCGTCAGAAGTCCACCCAGCAGACCAGCCTATCACAGTCCGGCTCATCGAGATCCACCCTGCTGCAGTCTTTTTTAATCCGGCCCAGGTATGCTGATCCAGAGACAGACATGGGGCAGAGCTGCTACTTGCTCTCCCTGTGCCCAGCCACTCACAAGGCGCCCAGGAGGGATGGCGGGTTCTAGCCCTGGCCCGCCACCCCAGCAGAGCCTTGCAACAAGCCAGACGACCCCCCCACTCCATGAGGGCCTTCATTTTTCCACGTCCGGACTTCTCTCGTCAGAAGTCCACCCGGCAGACCAGCCTATCACAGTCCGGCTTGCGCGGCCGCAAGCAGCTGCACGGTTCATCAATAAATGCTGAACTTAGAGATGACTACAAGAGTATGCTACCTGCGCGGCAGAGCCTGACAAGCTATCCGTGTTGTATTTGATATGCCAAATACCAGTAGCAATTATAGACCTCATTCCGGAATGGTTTGAGGCTCTTTATGATCCTGGAGCAAAGAGATGCCCTAGAGTCTACTAGCATGCGACAGGACATATGGAGATAATACTGGGGCCCGCTCGAGCAAATCGATGATGAACGGGAAGACAGTGATGAAATTTCATCATAAAGTGATAGCTTCAATTCATGTCAAGCAAGAAGTCCAGAACTAAGCAAGGACAAGAATTAGCTGTAGGCATATTCTTCTTAGAAAAATATATAAAGTAACTATTTAGAGAGGAAAGTGACTATGGATATATTTCTCCCAGAGAAGTAGCTGGGATTAGATGACCTTCCAATCCTGAGAGTTGATACATGCTGCAGATTAGGTAGGGTATTCAAAGTGATTCATACAAGGGACAAGCCCTTACAGGCAGACATGCCCCTCTGCAAGGGGCTTAAGCCTCCTTTTCATTGGTGCTTTTCTGTAACCTAAGATCCTCATCTGTTCCCTTTGCTAAAATTCCCGAAAAAGGCAAGAGGCATTCCCTCCAGAAAAATCTACAAAACAAAGAAGTTATATCTGCTGTTCAGTTGATGTTGCTCAGATCAAGAAAACTCAGGTCAGGTCAGGGCCAGAGAGATAGTACAATGAGTAGGACATTTGCCTTGCACATAGTAGACGAGGGTTTGATCCCTGGCACCCCACATGACCACATGGTCTGCCAAGCCTGCCAGAAGTAATTCCTTAATACCAGCTGTGCAGAGCCAGGAGTAATCCCTGAGTACTGCAGGGGTGTGGCCCAAAAACCACAGTGGGGGAAAACAACCCTCAGGTCAGGGACGGAGCAATGTACAGAGGGCAGGCTGCTTGCTTTGCAGCTTAGACCTGGCTTTGATGCAGTTTGATCTTCTTGATGAGCAGTGTGACCCCAAAACAAACAACAAATCTAAGTCTTAATTTTCTTACTTTTTTATAACTGACATATATTTTTCCAACTGAATGTCTGTAACCCTAAACCTGCAACCATTTCTTGATTTTCTAGAACCCTCAATTTATTGAAAATAATACATATTAATTACTTCAAAAACATCATTCGTATTCTCTTTCCTCTGTTTTCTCTCTTTAGATGTCACATGTTCTCATGCTGTTTCCCTCATGTCAATCTGCAGGCCTCTGGCCCTTTTCTCTACCACCATATTTACCTGGCAGCTCCAAACACTAGTTATATCTGAACCTTTCTCTAGTTCTTGAATGTTTGCTAACATATGAACTAATATTTTTTGGTTTGGGTTTTGGGGGTCACACCTGATGGTATTCAGGGTTTATTTCTAGCTGTGCACCCAGGCATTACTCCATATGGCACTGGGGACCAAACCCTGGACAGTGCATGCGAGGCATGTGCCTAACTAGCTGCATCATCTGTCTGGCTCTTAAATATGAATAAGCTTTGTAGTCAAGATAGTAAATAAAAACAAGTCAGTAACCCAAAGGTTAAGTATTGTATAATTTCATTTATATGAGGGCTATCTATCTATCTATCTATCTATCTATCTATCTATCTATCTATCTATCTATCTATCTATCTATCTATCTATCTATCTATCTATCTATCTATCTATCTATCTATCTATCAATCTATCTATCTATCTATCTATCTATCTATCTATCTATCTATCTATCTATCCTATCTATCTATCTATCTATCTATCTATCTATCTATCTATCTATCTATCTATCTATCTATCTATCTATCTATCTATCTATCTATCTATCTTGCTTTTTGGGTCACACCCGGCGACGCTCAGGGGTTACTCCTGGCTCTGCACTCAGGAATTACTCCTGGCAGTGCTCGGGGGACCATATGGGATACCGGGGATTGAACCTGGGCAGGCGCAGGCCGGCTGCATGCAAGGAAAATGCCCTACCCGCTGGGCTATTGCTCTGGCCCCTACTTATTTATTTATTCATTGCCACGCTGACTGTTCCTGGCTCAGTGTTCAAGGAATACTCTTGACTAGCACAGGGGACCCTATGGGTACAGAGATGGAACTCAGGTCTGCTGTGTGCAAGCCAAGCACCCTACCCACTGTACTATCTCCCTGGCCTCAATACTATTTTTCTTTCCTTCTGTCTCATGCCCATGAATATTTAAATAAATATATCCTCAAATTAAAGAAAAAACAATAACTCTCCCTCAACCATGCTTCTGTTCCTTTGTATCCATTTAATCTTTTAAATCTTCTTTGGTCCTAGTGCAAATAGGTTTCAATCATCATACACTACTAATCAAACTCTCCCTATTAAGTTTGCCCCTGACCACCACGTAGCTGAGGCCATTGGCTACTCAGTTTTTGGCCTTAATTTTATCCACATTCATAGTATTTAATAGAGTGAATACTGTAATTTTTTTTTCTCATTTGGCTCTGGGACCATTATTATTATTATCCATTATTACTACTTTTATCCTTATTGTATGTTATCAGATTTTCACCAACTTGTCTGAATTTTAGAGTAACTGCCTACAATTCAGACTTGACACACGAACATTTTTCTGCCAGACAGCAGAGCTAGTGTAAGACTTACAGCACTGGTCTTGTCTGAGACCCACTCAAGTTCCATCCATCTCCATATGGTCCCCTGAGCATAACCACTTGCAGTACTGGAGGCCTCTAAGCATCGCTGAAGGGATTTTAATAATCTCTCGCACTGCATCCCTTTATCTGCAAGCTCCAACGCTGAGGTGCCCTGCACAAAATTCGGGGAAGGTCAGGGATCCCCTTCTGGCTCAGGGGTGGCGGCCTGTGTATGGAGAAAGATGCAAAATTCGCAAAGTTTCAAAATGCTTTACTTAACACAGGTTCTGGCATACAAATCAGCAATAGGAAAAACTCCAAACCTAGGGTTCCTGGATAGCCGCGTCCACGTTGTAGGCCAAGATGGTGGCCATGGCATGTTAAAGTCCTGCAAAGAGGAGACAGAGACAAGGTGCCAGCAGAAAGGGGGAAAAAGATAGAGAGCCCAGAGAGGAAGCAGCCTAGTTTTATATCCCTGCAACCCAGACCTCCCACTCCTATGAAAAGCCATCAGGGTCAAATGCCCTCAGGTAATTTCTCCCAGGACCTCACCTAGGTCCTTTGAGATGTTAATGTTGCCAAGCCAAGATCTGCTTGGAAGTGCCTCCACAGGGTGGAGAGAAGTTCCTAAGATGAATTGTATCTCAGAATACAAAGGCTTGCATCTGTACCAAAGAATATGCTATAGCCAATTAAATATTTCTCCAAGCCCTCACAAGAGTCTCATCTTTACTTAATAGTAGTTCTAAATTTTAGCTTTGAGTTATCAGAGAGCCCTGCTTGCTTGCTTGAAGGCAAATAGCATTTTCTCTCTGGTCTAATTACTTAGAGATCCAACGTGGCCAGGCAAATATACCTGTAAGATCTAGCTAGTCCCACAATGATTGTGGCAGCATGAGAGAATATTTATACCAGCCAATATAGAATACATGGTCAGATAAACTGCCACATTCAAACTGTCCTCCTCCTATCTACAAAGTGACCTGCAGGAGACAACTCCAGGCCAGATGCAGAGGCTTTGGGAAGGTGTACTGCAACACTCCTGCATGAATCTGCAGATCACTAGCCGTGAATCACTAGCATCACTAGGAAGGTGCCAAACCAAACAACCCCTCAAAATTCCATCTGCCCAGCAACCTTGAACCGAAGACTTCCCCCAAGGTGCTCATCCCAGATTCACCCAGTCAACCACCTTCTTGATAGCTCAGAAGAGAACCCTAAACCACAGAAATCCTTTCGTCCTTTTCCTCACCTCCTGCAACTTGCTTCTCTGTCCATATTCCCATGTCAGCGGAAGGAACCACTTTTCTTTCAGTTGCTCTGAGTAAAAACATTCATCCTTGACTCTCTGCTTTCCCAAGCACTGACTATAATTTATTTCCCAAATTCTGTTAGCCTCTTTCTCTGTGGACATACCAAGAACCTGCCCAGTTCTTAGCAATTCTCTGACTCGGCTTCCATTACTCAGAGCTTTCCAGAGAACAAAACAATAGATCTTACCTGTATAAGAATAATTGTATATTGATACATGGAGAGATATTATGGGATTGGCTCACAAGATTATGGAGAAGTCCCAAACCTGTGCCGGAGTTGGCAAGTTGGAGTGAAGAAAGCTGGTAAAGCTGGTAATAGAATCCCTGAGTCTGAGAATCAGGAGAATGAGTGGCCTCAGTTCAGTTTGACGGCAAGTGCAAAGACAAGGGGGAAGTGAGGCCTCAGCTTGAAGACAAAAGAAAAAAATTCTCCCCTCTCCTGACTTCCGCTTTACCTAGGTTTCCATCTGTCTTGGATGAGGCCCACCTATAGTAAGGAGAGCAACAGGCTCTACTGATTCTCCAGCTTTCAACATTAATCTCCTCCACTGACACACCCAGAAGAATGTTTAAACAAATACCTCGGCACCAGTGGCCCAGTCAAGGTCACCTAATATTAACCACCATAATAGCTTCCCAACTGGTTGATCTGCTCCATCCTCATCACTGAATCCACCTCCAATATAACAATGAATGGGAAACAACATAAGAATAAAAATAGCTCACACTATCGCCCCTCTGCGAAAAAATTTTTTCAGTGTCTTCTCTTCTTGATCAAAGTAAAATTTAAATACTCTCTCCCACAGAGACCAACTCTGCTGTGTTCCCCCCCACACAAACCCCCAAACCCACCACACTTTCCCCTTCATTCTGTTCCACTCACAGCAAGGTTACAGCAAGCAGCCCGACCTGCTCTTGGCTGGACACATCCCTCACTTTTAAATGGGTTTACTACAAAATCCACATTGTTTTCTTCCTTGACTAATTAAAAATACATATGTCTTTGAACTCCCCTTTAAAGTTTATTGTCTAACATATCTCTTACTTTAGTTTACCTTTAGAATTAACCTTTTGAAAAGATTGACGGAAAAATGTGAAGCTGTTATAGAACATTCCCGTGAAAACTGTTGCCATTCTCCCGGTCATCACCACCTTATATTCACATCGCACATGATCACATCTATTAAATCGGTCTAGAATCTTTATTGGGAGCAAGTTCATCCTTGATTCAGTTGCCCTTAGAGGCTTGATTTAGCAATCCTAAATTTTCTCCTTGTTTGTTAGTTTTGTTTTTTGTGCCACACCCGGCTGTGCTCAGGAATCACTCCTGTTTGTACGCTGGGATCACATGAGGTATCAGGAATCCAACAGTGTCCAGACATGCAAGGCAAGTGCCCTACTCTCTGTACTATCTTTGCCAGCCTTGCAATCCCTTAGTTTTAACTTAACACTTTTTCCCCTGCCAAGAATCTCATACGCGAGACACAGCATTACATGTTTACTGTGAGTTCTCCTTGATCACTTATGGTTAGGACAAGTTTTCAGATTCTCATTGGCTTGAATATTTCATTGACAGTAATACTGGTCAGACGTTTTATAGGATGTCCCAACACTGACATTTATTTGTTTGTTTTCTTAGAAGACTGGGGCTTTTGGAGCCAGAGAGATAGCAGCAGCTAGGGGCATTTGCCTTGTACAGCTCTGACCGGGATTTGACCTCAGGCAGCGCTGATTCCTGAGGGCAGAGTCAGGAGTAAACCCTGAGCACTGTGAATGTGGGCCCAAAACAAACAAACCCCAAACCAGAACTATGACTTTACTAGGGAAACACCACAAGGTAAAGGGCCACTTTCATATCAGGAGCACATACCATTTTTTATGATTTATGGCTGTTAATGTAAAAACCCTGACCATCCGGTCAAGTGAGTGCTCACTAGGTGTCCCAGTGAAAAGGCACGCCTCCACTTTCAGGAAGAAAATCTTCCTGTCCCTCTGGGACCCAATGATCCTTATGTTATTCCTTTGGGTTTCGTCTCTGTTATCTCTTGCTGTCTGTTCGTTTACTGTGAGTCTGTTTTCCATCTTCTGCTATTGCCTAGAAAGTCTCTGCACCTCATCTTAGAGCTCAATGTTTCTGTCCTCAGTGGCTGTTACTCTGATCGCGAAGACCTTCCAATGAGTTTTTCATTTCACCCACCACATTTCTAATTTCTGTTATTTCTGCTTGCATTTTCATTTCTATTTTCCTCACTTCTGCTTTCATGTCCTCTTGCATTTTATTGGCTCTGTGTTCCATTGCTTCCTTGAGCTCCTTATGCATCCTTAACAGTTCCCCTTGAAATTCCTTATCAGAGAGGTTATACAGCTCATCATTATCTCTTGGCTCATCTTGGCAGGTGGTTTCGCTCACGGAGCTGATGGAATTCTGCTTTTGCTTTACCATTATGACCTTACAAGTTGCAACTTGAGTGTTCTTGTGTGGCTGGGCAGTACAGTGGAGGTTGTTGATGGTTGTTCACCAAGTTTTATGGGATGTGGGGAGCATTCGGCTACTGTACCCTGGTACTTTTATATAGGATATCCAAGAACTAACTACTTTGCGTGGATGCTATTAAGGCCCAAGCGGTTTTGAGTTTTGGGGGTGTGAAACCTGGGGTAGAGCTGGGAAATCAGGAGATTGGCGCCAGGATTGTGTTGGGTCCCAGCGGAACTTGGGTGCTCCTGGCTGTCGGGCTCTTTGTCCTCTGGCTTGCCCAGGGTAGGCGGTGGGTGTGGGCTCGGGGGAGAAAATCACTTTGAGCAGCTCATACTTAAAAAAAATATTGAGCCATACTCAGCATGCTCAGGAATTGGTCCTGGTGATGCTCAGGGGACCACAGAGATACTGGGATAGAACCTGGGCCCACTACCTGCAAGGCAAATGCCTTCCCCTCTGTGTTATCTATGGCCCAGTGCAGCACCTATTTAAGGAGTAGGGAGCTAAGGGTTCTTCTTGACAGAACATCTGCACAAAGATTTGGATTTCTGCCTTGGATAGCTAATTCTTCACCACCAATTATTCAGTCATTTATTTTATTATTGTTATTGTTATTATTGTATCACTGTAGAGTGGACAATTTAAAGCTGTTCATTTAACATGTGTGAATAAATGTCTAAAGGTCTGACACCAACATAGAACTGAGCATTAAATACAGACAAAAATGCAAATGATGGCTTCTAAGTGTACGTAGTGCAACCCACAATGTGTGGGAGAAGGAAGAGAGAGAGAGGGAGAGAGAGAGGAGATAAAGAACCTGCCATTTAGGCAGGACGGGGAGGAGGGGAGGGAACTGGGGACATGGGTGGTGGTTGAGGGCACTGGTGGAGGGCGGGGTGCTGGAACACTGTGTGACCGAACCCCCAAGCGTGAACAACGTTGTAATTGTATATCTCACGGTGGTATAATAAAATGTTAAAAATAAAATTGGAAGGAATTAAACTGAAATAAGGAACAGAAAAAAAATAAAGCTGTTCATTTAAAGCACTGCCAGAAACTACTCCTGGTGGTGCTTAGCACCATGGTTGGGCTTCAGTCATACAGTGTTCTAACACCCATCCCTCCACCAGTGCACATTTCCCATCGCTTAATGTTCCCCATTTCCCTCCCCCACCTTAGCCTACCTTTATGGCAAGCTTTTCTCTCTCTCTCTCTCCTCTCTCTCTCTCTCTCTCTCTCTCTCTCTCTCTCCCTCCTGTATTGTGGTTTGCAATAGATGCTGATTATTATGTACATCCCATGTATTTTCAATATACAGTTCTAGTCTAGCCACCATTTCTAGCTATTTCAATTATTTATTTATATCATTATGAACTTAGTGCACCCTCCCATGCCCTACAGTTTGTAATTTAATACTACTTTATTTTCTTCCTTCAAATTGTTCAACGTTGGGATGGGGAAGGTTTTCCCCCTTATTTCCCATGTGTCTTGAGCAATACCCATAATTTGCCCCACCACCTCTCTGCCTTTTTTGGGGGACTGGGGCACACCTGGCAGTGCTGAGGGGTTACCCTGGCTCTGCATTCAGAAACTACTCCTGGCGGTGCTTGGGGGACCATGCGGTGTGGGGTGCAGGGACTCGAACCTGGTCAGCCACTTAGCAACGCAAGTGCCCTGTATCACTGTATCACTGTCTTTCCGTTGATCATCGATTGCTCGAGCGGGCACCAGTAACATCTCCATAAATCCTGCCACAAGCAAGTGCAGCCCAAGTGTATCTGCTTGCTCCAGGGATAGGAAGAGCCTCAAACCATTCTTCAGGTCATGGAATTGAGGTCCATAATTATACTAGTTTTTGGCATATCAAATAAAACCCGGTAGCTTGCCAGGCTCTGCCATGAATGCAAGTGCCCTACCCTCTAAAATGTGGCTCTGCCCCCTACTCCCCCTTCCTTTTGGGGGAAGAACAGCGGGTTGGAGGCTCCATGCATGGTGATGCAAAAGTGGTCTCACCCTGCAAGCCCAGAGCCTTCCCTGAGATGTGGAGGAGAGTTTGGGATCATGGTTCTCCCCTGCAAAGCGCTCTAGGGCCCCTGAGTTCTTTGTCTCTCGTGCCATTTTGGGGAGCATTTTCTTACTTTTTAAGTTCAGCCTTATTTTTCCAGTAGCAGCACTTCACAGAGCAGATCGCTTTCTTGCCCTTCCAATCTCGGCTCTTTACAATCTTCTAGGGCATCACTCTTGACCACGAGCTCATCAGGTGTTGCAGGATGAATGAATGCATGAATGAATGAAGCCCAGGTCTGGACGCCCAGGAGCGCCGTGAGTCCCGGGGGTATGCGGGAAGACGGTGCTCAGCCTCGTGGAGCCGCTTTGTCCATTCCGCCCACGGTGCGGGGCCACGTTCCCGCAGCTCCACGACGTCACCAGCGCCGCGGGATTCCCAGGGAAAGTCCCACGCGTCCGGCCACCTACTGCCTCTGGGGACGTCGAAGACGACGGTGCGCCCCAGGGCGAGGAGCGTGGGGCGGCCCGGCGGCCTGGGGAAGTAGGGTGGGCGCGGGCCGCGCGGATTCCCCCGGGTCCGGGGCGCTCGGACGCCCGGAGGGGGGACGGGCGCGGCCGTCCCGGGCGGGGCCTGCTCCCAGCTGCGGGCGCTCCGACGCGGCGGCGGGGTTGGCCCCGAGCGTCCAGATGCGGCGGCGGCGGCGCGGAGCTCGGGAGGCGGCGGCGGAGCGCAGCCGGGGCCGCGGGAGGCGCCGGGGACCGCGACAGGTGTCCCACCGCTCCGGCGCCGGAGCGGGACTCGTCGTCGGTTCTCACGGTCGGTCTGGGGCTTGGTGGCGCGTCTGTCCCGCGCGCCCCGGGAGAGCGGTGGGGACGGGGTGCGGGAGCGGGGGCGATGCGCACCGCGGGTGTGCGGGGGAGCCGCGTCGGGGAGACCGCATCCCAGACCTCCACACCTCGCGTTGGCATCCCAGGAAGCACGTTGAGTTGCTCCCAGCAGAGTCATTTTCCCACCTAGTGTGCCAAGAGTTAAGGGTCTCCTAGGAATTAGTTCATAGAAACTTCGTGGACACGCTTCTTGGATCAAGTACTTAAGACTTCCTTGCATTTGAGTCGAAAAGCTGAGATTTTTTTTTTTTTTAATTAGTGGAGGCATTTTCGCGCTCGATCACCCTTTCACTTCCTATGAGGTTGCACTTTTTGAAAAAAAAAAAGGCCAAATCTACCCTCTTGACTCGAACTTGTCATTATGACTCAGGAGCCAGGAAATAGAGCACTTGATAGCGCTTGCAACAACGGTTCCTCCAAGCCCGTAGAAGAAAGCTTCTCTCCTCTCTTTTCCTTAGCAGAACCGAGACAAGAGGTAACAGCAAGGGCCGGTGAGAACCCCGGGCCTGCTAGGGAATTCTTGCTCGGCTGCCTGTCAGTGACAACTGACTTCCTGTGGGTCCCAGGCCCTGGCTAGCTGTTTCTCAGCAAAGGGAGGAGTTGTTATTTCCACAACCGTAATCAAAAAATGAGTCACAGGTTCCCTCTCTTAATTGTGTGACTCGGTTAATGAGCTTTGAAAGGTGAGGTTGGCTCTTTGTCTGTCTGGTCAAGACAGATGGTAGTCGGTCCCTGCAAAGCTGAGGTGTGTGGTATAGAAGTAACAGTTCAACTTTTCGGTTTCCACAGTGGCCGATGGTTCCACATACCAGCAAGCGTCTAGGCTGATGGAAGATAACCATTAAAATCATGTGCTTTGCCAGAGGCCCAGAGAATGCTTCATGAGACAATAACCAGTTCGGTATTACTTGGTAGAAAGATGTTGTTCTACTTTACGAGTCCAAATGTTAAGTTGAGCTTGTCTTTAGGAAATTAGTACTAAAAAAAAGACATAAAAAATGTTTTTCGAGAAGGTGGATACTATTTGAAACCGAGAAGTGAAAAATATTTAGACGTGTTCATTGGCGCTGGACAGAAGCTCTTAGGAGAAGACATGGCTGTCACCCATTGGACATGCGGGGTGCCTGTTGGAGCTGATACCAGCCTGGCTCGACCTGTAACTCCTCAGTGAACTCTGTAAATGACCTAAGTCAGACACTACAACCTGGCCCATACGCCTTTGATGACCCACTGGGGTCTATAGAGCCGTTTTGCCTGGAGGGGACGCTATCTCAGAAAAACAGATGTTTCTGCAATCTAGAATCATTTTTATATTATCCTTTTCTTTCTAATATATTAACTCATTAGTTTATGACATTAGGGAACTTCCAGAAACAGCTTAACACCACTCTGAGTAGAGGACCGATACCCACCACCAAAGTTCCAGGCCTTCCTATGGTCCTAAACCCTCCTCATCACTCCAGTCTTCCTCCGCCCACTCCTGTTCACCAGAATTTTCACTTTCGTCTCAGAGTTTTGCTAGGTCATTTGCTCTAGTTATTCGTATTCCAAATATGAATGAAGTGAATGGTCTTCTTATGTTTTTTACTTATTTCACTTAGTTTGGTCAGATAGTCACAGTATACACTCATGATCCCAAAATTTTTTGTTTCTAAAGCACAATCTCATCTTTTGATTTATGATTTTGTGGTGCTGGGGCTCAGGTCTGGGACCACATACATGGATATGCGTGGTCTGCCACTAAGCCACATCCCAACCCGCCATATGGCAAAGGAGTGTTTTCTCGATACGTATACCACAGCTTGTCAGTGGGCATTGGTATTGAGTCCATGCTTTAATATATGAATAATGCAGCTGTGAATGGAGGCACGCAGCTACCAGGAAGTTATGATTTTTAGTTTGTGGTTGTGTCCCACCTAAAGCAGTGCCAGGATTTATTCCTGGCTCTATACTCAAGAACAACTCCTTGGTGGGCTTGGGGACCATATGGGATGCTGAGACCGAATGTTCGGATTGAATCTAGGTCCACCATATGCAAGGCAAAGGCCATACCCTTTGTATGATCACTATGTTCATCACTCTGGCCTCAAAAGAATTATGATTTTTAAAGTAGCATGTTTTATATTAATGTAATAGTCATAAAATAAGATAAAACCAGCCGGTTAATACCCTGAGAGCATCACGGACACATTTAGCCATGCTCTTTAAAATGGTGAGTAGTTACTTGTTATGGCTTTATACTTTCATATTCAAAAAGCACCTTTCCAGTTCTTACATTCCAAATCAATACTTTCTTCATGTAGCACAAATCAAAATGAATTACTTGCTCTGCGCCAGTGTACTGTTGGGATTCAAACGTGTTGAGTTGCTTTTGAATTAGATGCTCCAGGAGGTTTGATCTCTGATTCCGTAGCCAACTCGTGATAGAAACTATACCAAATCTTGAGATTTCATCTCAATTCCATTTTGTTTTCTCCCTTGAGAGCTTGAAGCCAGTGAGAAAAGAAAGTTTCAGTGTGTTCTTTCTTCTGGAGCACCCGAACTTGGCACAGGCATTTCTCCTAAGTGTTAGGAAATATTTTTGATAAAGAATGATCCTTAAAAGAGGAGGTGGAGCTGTCAGGCAGGTGGAGGAAAAGCAGCTGACCATTGTGGTCGGGTCAGACACCCGTCTGGGAAGTGTGAGTCCAGGAAAGCTGGAGTGAGGCTGGGGAGACTTGGGGGCAGGCACAGGACCCCTGTGCCTTCTAGGACTGTGGGCACCCCCCACCCCAAGATTCTTGAAGCTAGTGAATGATACTGTCAGATGCAAGGCTGTTTTTTTTTTTAATTGTTGGTTTTTGAGTCACCCCCAGCAGTGCTCATGACTTCCTCCCTGGCTCTCTACCAGGGCTCATTCTTGGCAGGGCTCAGGGAACCATCTGGGGTGTCAGAGATGAAACCCAGACTGGCCGAATGCAAGGGACATGCTACTTGCCATCCTGTTGCTCTGGCCCAGATGCATGTTTCTAAAGGAGAACTTAGGATCCTGATGGAGAATAGATTCAGAGATGGTGCGACAGGGCTAGGGAGACGGAAGAAGATTTTTGTCACATTCAGACTGAGAAACTAAGACTTAAAGTCAGGCATTGACAATGAGTATTAGGAAAAGAGGGAGGGACTGTGTTTAATAGGTGGATCTTGGTCCCATTGTTAGAGAGGGGGGAGGTTTAAGATGATTTGCACG